>VWYE01028386.1:239502-301168 GCA_013398995.1 Alaudala cheleensis
GTCGTCTGGGTGTCTGGGATACTGCGGGATGAGGTGGCGTGTCGGGCCAGTCGGGCTGCGCCGAGCACGGTCGCGCCGGCAGGACCCGGGTTTAGCCGTGGTGAGGTTTAATGAGCCAGGCAGTTCCAGCCGGAGCTTTGGTAAAAATAGCAGCGTCTGCTGCCCTTGAAACAATCGGTGCTACTAGTCCCTCTTGGGAAGAACTGCAGCATGGCCCTTGTCAAGTCTTACCTATCTTGATTGCATGCTTCTTCTAGTACCTATGCTGGCATCTGTAGCTCTGCCCTTGAAATCAGGCACCCGAGCATTATCCTTGAGTTTTTAGTTTTAAAAGCAATGCCATTGATTGACATAATAATAATTTCCTTTCATTGTTATCTTGTATCTGAACATCAGTTCTGCAGAGTGCTCTGAAGAAGAAAGGAAGAAAAATGCCCGCTTTTTCTTTTTTTTCCCCCTACAAAGTAAAAGTTATAAAACTTTTATTTGCTCTGTGATGAAGTGGGAGGAAAATACTCTTTTAACATCAGTTGTATTATGCTCATGGGAGCCTGCAGAAAGATGACAAAGGGCTGTGTGTCCCCTTAGATTAAGGATATCCAAAACCCCATAAAAGTATTTCAGAGAAAAGCTCATGGAGCAGACAGAAGTTTTGCATTTGTAGAACGGTTTCCTCGCATAATAGTTGCCAAGGATACAGCATCCAGTGAACAGAGCTCTGCCTAAAGCACAAAAACTTTGGAAGCTCTTGGTGTGCTGGGTCAATTCTGTTTTCATGTGCTCAGTCGTCCCCAATTCAGAGAGTGGTCCCATTGTTTTCATGGGAGGCTTTTTTTTTTCCTTTTTTTTTGAGTCAGAGCTAATTAAAAGAAAGGCAGGATGGATTCAGACACCTAATGAAGTAAATAAAGAGATAGTTTAAAATCTGGATTTAGAGTTAATTCAACCTCATTTTCAGGGGTATTTCACTGTGCTATGTTTTGCTTTGGTTTGAATACTTTCCTGGCAATTTTTTATAACTTTTTATAAGTTACTAACACCACCACCACCTTGGTTTAGTGTCTTAGGAGCCAGCCAAAATCCATGGCCACTTGTATATGCTTAACTCCTGCCCAGTCTTTCAGTGTGCAGCATTTCTTGAGTTTAATTAATGTTTGGAAAGTGGACTTGCAGACTTCGGGTGGGAGATGGCCTATGTCCCTAGAGGTGCTCTAAACCCAGCTATTGAAAGATAGGTGCTCTGCTAGAGGCAAGTCCTGGACCAGTGATTTGTTAATCTGAGGTTCTGGCTCTTCCAAATACTTTCTTCCTGTTGTGAGGGTGTAGTCAGGCCCATTGAAATCTACTTACTTGGTTACAGTTACCTTTGTGTTTGCAGAGCTGCTGCCTGTTTCTAGAGTGCCTTAATTAAGTCTCTTGGCTATCTCTTGGCTTCTACAAGGTAAAAGAAAAAAGTGTTGGTTGATTAGACTTGTTTACCTTTACTCATTACAATGAAAGCATAGTTCTTGCAGTTACAGCAGCATTTCTGTGTTTGGCATTACATCTTTATGCCTGTAATTCTGTAAAATAAACTGATTTGTGTTGCTTTCTTCTAGTTTTGTTGTTTGTTTGTTTGTTTTGGGGTTTTTTGGGTTTTTGGGTTTTTGTCTTTCTGCAGCCTTTCCTCAAGACCATATTCACTGGTCAATAGAAGATCACCACATTATTTGACTAAGAAGAATTTTGCTCCATTTCACCCAGAGATAAGGGCAAATTCTGATCCCAGAGGAATGCAGCTGTCAAAGCAGAGCATAGGTTGAAATTCAGGTGTCAGTTCACATTGACACATCTGAGGTTTGATTGATTAATTAGTTTGAAAATTAGTGAGCTAGTGGATTGATGGTCCATTTAGTATCATCACAGTGACTAGAGCAAAATATCTTGAGGCAGACCTTGGAGTTTCTAGTTCAAATGGTGTCCCTGTCCACGGCAAGAGAGTTGGAACTTTAAGGTCTCTTTCACTCCAAGCCTTTCTGTGATGATGATGAAATGTATAGGAACACCAATGTCTAAATAATTTCTGAAGTTTTATAAACTGGTGGACTTTTTGCCAGCAGGTTTGAATGATCAGTGCTAGGCTTTTCACCAGCGAGTTTTTAGTTGCGATCTCTTGACTTAGGTGGACATTCACTTACTCTCTGAACAGAGCTGCCAACTTGTTGCCTTCACACCACTGGATGATTTACACATCTTGTAGATGTACTGCTGTGGGATATACTTGATAGGATGAAGTCAGTAGCAGGAATCCAGCTCACATCAGTGGGGTCAGATTTCGCCACTGCTGTCTTGAAATTAGTAATGACGACAGTGCAATGACAGTGGTATTTTATAGTTAGTAAAACAATTTGTATATTGCAATTCATTGTAAGTTAAACATTATAAACAATTATTAAAAAAACCATTTTAGAAAGTAAATGAAAAATGCTTTGATATTCTGACCTGTCATAGTATGTCATAGTAGCTTTTTTGTAACCAACAGATGTTCTAGCTTGACTCCAAGAGGCAGGATTTCTTCACTCTAATTCTTTGAAAGTACAGCTGAATTTCACGTGTTGGTTTTACTGCTTCTTTTCTCTAAACTTATAACTTTACTTGAATTTAGATGCAAGTCTAGATCTACACACTGTCTTCTGAACAGCAATATTTTTAGATCCTTAAGTAGGTTTGCTGGGGAGTTAAGAAAGTGAGTTCTGAGAGTAATGTCTGGGGTGGTTTTTACTACCCTGAATAATGTGGAGCACCTAAGCTGGTTGATAGGGAAAACTGATAAGAATAGTCTCTGCAATCTTTTTTTCACTTGGAATTGTGAAAGAATTGTATCCTCCTCCTTCTTTTTTTCCTGCTTCACTCTGTGTACATACTTTTCTCTGCATCCATATCTCTGGATAAAGGAGCTTGCTGTTCATTGAGTTGTGCTCAGTTCTGTCTGGCATGCACACTGAGCCTCATGGGGCAGGGCACTGCCATCAGGAATGCTTGTTTCAGCTGTCCCCCATGGTTATGTGTGATTTGGTCTTAGATGATAACACACCATCCTAGTTGACGATGCAATGAAGTACCACAAATTCTGTTACAGTATTTTTAGCCACAACTACAAATTCTTGCTGAGTAACTACGCCACGTTGCAGAGTTTTTGTGGTTTGCCTATATTGATTTGGCTGCCTAAGATGCCATTTTGAATTTGGCTTTTATTGTTTATGAGGATTTTAGGTCACTCTTACTGTCTGTTGTATGAAGTAGAACTGGATCTAGTTTGGACTCTAACTTCAGATGTCCCTTTTGCCCATTTCTGTGAACCTTGGGAAAATTCAGAACTGGGTCTAAATTTGTGGTTCAGGCCCTGTGCCAATAATCCTCTTTGAATCTAATTCGGTACATTGGGTTTGTTGGTTTTGAATTGCTTTGAGTTACTTGATACTTATAACTTGCTGACATAGGGTCACTCAGGAGAGTAGCTATATATACATGGCCAATGTCAAGTGGTGTGCTTTTTTTAGAGATCTTCTTCATTATAACTTATTCACATAATTACAGCATGCTGAGTGTGTTGCCATAGTCTGCTTTCACGTGCCACAGTAGTGTTTAGTATTGGGTCAGCTCTGTAAGAAATACATCCTTACAATAATATAGGACATCATGCTGCCTGATTTATCAAGAAATCTTAATTGAAATATTTTGTGTAACAATGGAAAACAACAACAAAAAATCTTTCCATGTGTGTGATGTACTGGTGGTGATGGTGTAGAGGTATGGTGCCGTAAGGATAATTGTTTTGACCTCCTGTTCCCTCTGAGAAAACTGGAGAAAACTTCTGTGTTTAAATCCCTTCCAAGAATATGTAATTAGGAACAGTGTCATTCAGAAAACAGTGGTATAAGCAAATAAATCCAGTGAGCACTAGAGGGATTTGAGAGTTTCATTCATAAAGAAGCTATCCACATTTCCGTCTTCAGCTGCTGTGATTTAGCCCTACATTAAAGCCAGGGCTCAGTCTGAGGCATGGTGTGATGTAAACTGATAGCAGGAGTAGTTCCACTGGTTGTGTCCTGGCATGAAGCTCAGCTCTGGCACTGAACCCTGTGCCAGGCTATATCCTGGCAGCAGCCTCAGGTTTTCTGAGAGCAGTAAACCTTCCAGCTCCTCTTCCCTGGGTTTCCTTGGCATTAAGTAATAATGTGCTGGTCCATAGAGGCTAGGCAGAAAAAAAGAAAGTATGGTTTGAATCCTGATCCTGATGGAGGTACTGGTAAATAGAGCGTCTGTTCTCTGAAGAGAGCATTTTTGGGTTAGTCATTGTGTCGTTAATGGGAGCTGAAGAGTAGAAGACAGAAACTGGAATATTGTAATTTTCCCAAGAAAATCAACCCACACTTAAGAGAAACTGGCTGCTATCTCCTGTTTAGTGTTGCTGCTGAGGACTGGGAAATATTTTAGGTGAGGGAGCTGTCAAGACACATAGGTCTTTCATATTCTCCCTGAGGCAGGTGGACATCAGCCTTTTTTCATCCTTCAAGAGAAGAGGGGATTTAACACAAAGGTTGTTTCCAAAAGGTTTCCAAAGTATTCTTACTCCAGTCAAGTATTTCTGGAGCTGACAAATTCCTGTGCTTCAAGAGATTGACCCTGTAGCAGTCTTGTGTGCTTGAATTTTATAGGGAATTATTTACGAGGGCAGAGCGGGTGTAGGATATTGCTCTGTCTCCTGACTTGACAGCACAAGCTGCATCAGAGTCCTGTATGAAGCACACTTTTCTGGGGGAGTATAAACACCCACCCTAAAGCACAACTGTGAAAAGCTTCTCAGTCTTCAACAGCTCACTGTCTTCTTCAGTGTGGGCCTTCAAAGGAGAAGTACCTGCAGAACAGATACAAAGTAATTGTCAAATGCTGGGCTTCACCTCTGGCACTTTAAGGTGAGATGACTTTGAAGTTGTTGCAAGGTTCTTCTGACAAGTTAAGGTTTGCACAAGTTGTAGTTCAGCTGTTTTATCTAGGCTTAAAAGCTGTGTTGTAAAAGCAGGGACACAGATCTATTCCAGAGATTCAGTTCCTGACTTAGACACCTCTCTTGCAAGTCACTGAGTTTGGCTGATCACAGCTCAAGAGCCTTTGCAGAGCTCTATGTCAAGAATGATAGGAGCAAGTGTACTGGTAGTTCTCAGGATTCCACTAAATTTTTAAATCACAGATTGTTCAGCCTTTGAAAATTTGCATCATCCTGCAATTCCTGGAGATTCTTAGTCAAAAAAAGGAGATTAATAGGAAGAAGTCTGATCTTGATGTTATCCTACTACAAATCTTGTACTTGCAGTTCCAAATTTTGATGCTTTCTCTCAAACCAGTTTCTAGATATCTCATTTCATCCAAATTCTTCTTGTGTGAAGATTACTAGTGGATTGACTGAGCAAGAAACTAAGATGACTGCAGTTCATATCTATGTTGGTCAAGGAATAGTCAGAGATGAGAGACCTGCCATGTTGCAATCTCCTCTTCTCCTTCTAAAACATGTTCTCACTTAGAAGAGTTTTCACTTCCTAGTGCATCCACAGCCATTCTACCTTGCCAGTAATTAGGATCTAAATGAGAATCCCTTTTCTTTCTGTTTGATCTCACTCATTGGGTTGTGACGATGAGCGCTACAACCTTTGTGGAAATGTATGCAAGGCAGCTGGGCTGTAACTCACCCATCCATCACATTATCACTGATGACAGTCCTACTTGGTTTTACAGTCCATTTCTTTGGCTGGAATTCAGCCAGGACAGGTTGGTACCTCCACTCTTTCAAAAGGGGTTTTATATTTTTGAGTGGCCTGAAGTGGTCTGGTCTGGGGCTATACAGTTCTTTGGTAAATGCTGCTTCAGTAGGCTATACCCATGTGCTAAGATATTACTTCATTACCAGCTCAGGAAGAAAGAGTGCCAGCTACTTACACCTCTGTCATCACTTTCCACACAACCTGGATTGCGTTAGATTAATATTAACTTTATATTGTATTACAGTTATTAATAAGACAGCAAGGAATGTTGTTACATATTTTTAGCAGTGGAACAAGTTGGGACAATAGTAGCAGTGAGCTCTCTAGTAGGCCCAGCTACTTAGAAACATCTGCAGCTAACTGGCATATGAAACTATTGAAGACTTGGAAGTTCACTGTCCACGTCACCAGCTTAACACATATACACCACAAAAATGCATTGCAGTTTCCAATTCCAAACAGTTAAAAAGAAGTAATTCTGTCATTTTAAGGATGCTTTGATGCTTAAAAAAAAAAAAAAAAAAAAGCTTAGACCTTTTCCTTTACTTTCAGCATGACTGCTTGACTTTAGTAGTCATACTTCTCAACTGACCCTCCTATTTTGTCAGAAGGATATTTATTTATTTTATTCCTCAAAATCCTGGAAAATTGCTAATTTTGGTCCTCTATGCTTAGCTGCTGCTGTTAAATATGGGCAATTCATTATTATTAATCTTTTGGTCATATCGTCATCATTTTACATGGTAGTGATCGTTAGGCTGAACAGAAAGGATGGGGTGACTGGAAAAGCAACTTCATCTTCTTTTAGTTTTAGTTGTAGAGGGGTTTTTATGACAAAGTATATATACTTGAAAAAATGAAACAGACAGCATTGTCTTGTGTTTACTAACAATTAAACTCTTAGTATCAGGATGATAAGAAGCTGCATAAATAAACAAGTTGTAATACAAAGTAAAGTCAGGTATGTGTGATTACATGCAGCAGTGGAGGGTTGTGTATGGCTTGAAGCATTATGTTCATCAGCCACAAAAGCAGTAAGCTGTATCTTGTGCAGTTGTATTGTTTTGACTCTTGTGATACAGATAAGGCAGTACACTTTTCCTCTTGTACACTGCATGCGTGATTTTATTGGAATAAAATGCACTTACAAGATAGTTTGTATTTCCCTATTTAGGAAAGAAATAAAGTTTACTTTCATCTTGGTTTCTGTGTTGTCTCCTCTTCTAAAACCCACAGACTATGCCAGCTAAAAAGATAATTCTAAGTGAGTTTGATATTGGCTAAAAATAAAAATGAGAGACATTTCAACTATCCTTGAAGTTAGTTGCTTCAGATTTACTAATAAGCCCTTTGACCTTTGTAAGTGAAATTGAGAAAATAATTATTTTCTTTAGAATTGTAAATATATTATTTTAGCATCAAGTAGCAGCATCAGAGGTAAAGTAGCTGCTCCAGCTGCTGGTGAGATGCCTGTGGATTTTTGTTAAGGTTTTTTTTGATGGCTTTGTTATTGACAAGGAGAAGATGAAGTCCCTGGACTCTATCTGGTGGGATTTCTCTGCATGTTCAGTGTGAACCACCTGGCATGATTTGGGGGCTGGCAAAAAAAGCACTTGTAGCTCTCATGGCTGTGCCAGCCAGGTTGCTTTTCTGAGTGTCACATGCCAGGTAAAACTAGTTGAAAAAGCACATTGTGTCTGCTTTCTTACTTCATTGCTGCAAGGCTTGTTAGGAAAGAACGTAACAGTGGAGTGTGCAATCAGGAAACTAATAGGAATCTCATCTCTGCTAGTGAAATGCCAAGTGAGGACTTGTGCCTGTTTTTTCTCAGTGTGGAAAAAAGTTCTGAGTTTTCTCCAAGTGCCAGTGATTAACCCATTCTACCTATGGGGTAGACATTAACAGACTTCTAGTACTTGGAAAGACTTGGCATTTTATGGGTAGTGAAAAAAATTGAAAAACGCTCTGTTTATTACCATACTGCAGCAGCTGGCCCTGGAGCATGACCTTTGACTCCACACACAAAGGGTTGTTATTTTCCCCTTCAGCTCTAGCATTGTGAGGGACTTGGTTTGTGAAAATCTTGAGTCCTCTGCCCTCTTTATAGGAGGTCTTGGTGTCTCTGTTGTGGAAGACCCTTCCAGGTTTGCCAGGCAGAGAATTAAGAATACCTGTTTCAGATTCCTGAAATTGTAAGATTTTTCTGTGCTGCACTGCCTCACAGACAGGAAGGACCTCGTTGTCTGACTATTGTCTATAAAAAGTAAGTGAATTTGCAGGATATTCTTTGTGTTTTAGTTTGGGTTTACTTATTTTTGTTCAAGTTGGTCACCTTCAAAAGGGTGCAAGGACTGGGAAGCTTAATAGTGGTGAGTGCCAAGGAGATGCTGATTCACATACGTCTCATTATGAAACAGTGCTGGTCCTGACGCTTTCTGGATTTCAGAAGTCCCCTTCATAAGGCACATTTCATCACACTCCTTTCTTTAGGCATCTTTTTAGGAAATTGTAATGTGATTTGAAAATAGGTGTTTTTTTAAAAACTGTGTTACTGAGGAAGAAAAGGTGCTGCTAAATTACCCTGTTTGTGCTTATCAGTCTCTACATGTGTTATTTTAGTGTTTTCTTCATTCTTTTTAAAGTACTCTACTATGCTACTAGTTGATTTGAGCTTCATTTATGAATGCATGTGACCTGTAACCCCAGTGACTATGATTAAGGCGGGCAGGCTTCATTCACAACTGGAAAATGCAGTGTATTTTATTTCAGACAGACGTGACTGATTTACCCTGTATGAGCATTCTAAATGATTAATGTATTGCAATGATCATTGCTGGTCACAGCTGAAGGACTGTCATATTAGTGTGAATTTTTTTGTTCTGGTTTGATTATAATACATGAGGTGTTTTTGTCTGTGACTACACAAGGCAGAAAGTTATGCACCTCTTCTGGGTTTCATATCCACAGTTGTGTTTGCCTGTGACCTGAGCATTCCTATAGTGTGTTATATACAGCCTTCACTTTATACTGTAGTATTGCTCATTATTTTACTTGGCTATGCCCCCTTTATTTTTGCACAGAAGTGAGCTTGAATAACTGCAAGTAATGCTCTTAGATTTTTTTATGCTTGCCTTGTAGATAGTAATGTGTTGTTTAAATGCTGATTTCAATTGTTGCTTTTTTTATCCTAATTAAAGTCAGTTTGTCTGCAGTATTGTTTCTGCTACTGTATGGTGGGGTTATTGGATGTTATTCTGCCTTATGTGTACATTACTGCAGTTACGCTTCTTCTAGACTGAGCTTTGTCTGGGAAAAAAATGAGTCATTTTTCTGACAAAGCTGAGAGTTGTGGGGGAAAGTGGTGGATGAAAATCCTCATCTTTGACAAGTTAAGGAAGTATAGTTTCTGAGACTTAAGATGGGTGTCTCAGTTCAGATGCTGCTGAGTTATGCTTTTTTGTTTTCTGTCTTATTGTTTTTTTGCTTAGTTTTAAAATGTGGATGAAAACACCACCAGTTGTCAATGTGAATTCATGTTAAGCCTAGGGTGTGTGTCCATATCTTCGGGTTTCTGAACTTATTATTCAGAGACTCTGAATCTGGGTTTTTTTTGGTGCCTTCATTTCATCTTGCTAAAAAGACGTGAACAGCATTCAAAATGTGCCTTTTGGAGAAATGGTCACCTGTAGTAAGTCTGAAACCTGGGAGCTTGTTATAATGGAGAGAATTATCTCAAGATATAAAATCCCTTCTTTGCTAATTAGATGTGCCCATAATTTATATATGTGTTTAGCTTGAAAGTCCTCAGAATATGTATGTGTTCCTTTTAGTCTCTCTCTCGTCAAGGGGTTTGAAGGAAGTGTTTTGTAATGGTCATTTGTATAAAGATGAAGAGGAAGGTGATACTCTTGTAAAAGTAGTTTAGGCTACTTTTCAGGACTGTATCAAAAAAGATTAATGGTCCCAGGAAATTGGTAGTGGAAACGCAGCTGTAAGCTTCCTCACATCACTGATTAATATTCAGCCATAGTTTTAGTGTATGAAAGTCTTTACTGTTTGATGAATCATTCAACTATATCCTAGAGAATAAATGATTGCATTGTGGTGTCACCTGTTTTTGTTTTGATAGTCTCAAAACATTAAGTCCTATAGGTCCTTAACCTGATCCTGTCTGTTACACAGCAGGGTTTTTTTTTTTCATTTAAAAAAAAAAATCTGTATAGGTGGATGGGAGAAGCCTGAAAATATGACTCCTGAAGATTAAAAACACAGTAAAACTGTAACATTTTTAATTAAGATTTAGGACTTGAATATTCTTGTAAAAATATATTGGCTTGAAAATCTTAAAATTTTTTTTCAGTATTTTGAAAGACAGTACTTAAAAGCATCCTTGCACGTGTTGTAGCTGCTACCTCAGCACAAGTTTTCAGGAGAGAATGAACCTCAGAATGAGGGCTGCTCAGAGTTGGCAAAGCTACAGGCATGTGAACACCTGCCAATGAAGGCAGAAAGATATTGATTTTCAGGATTGCCAAAATGTTGTCTGTCTTTCATAAGCAGTAAATCATATTGAAAGGAATTGGGGTAAAACTGTCATTTGTTTTAATGTTTTCCTTTGTGGTCTGTTAACAAAGATGGGTGAGATGGGAGTGCGTGCTCTGCCAGTAAAGACATGGGCTACCACGGAGCCCCTGCCTGTCTGCTGCTGCTCCTCCCAACATTGACTCCAGTTTGCCACCACGTTCTCCCAACATGTTTCAACATGTAATTGCATTGGCCTATATACAGCAACATGCCTGTCTTGGACTTTAATCCTTGCCATTGTAAGAGTGCTGATTGAATTGCAGGCTAAAATTAGGCTGTACTCAGACATGCCATGTGCTATCAGTTGCACTCTGCTTTGGCAGTCTGTTGGTAACATGACATAATTAAAAGTTGACAAAGGCCATAGGCAGAATGCTGTCCCATTATTTCTAGGATTTAATGCTTGAAGTAGGTATTTTCTTAACTTGATGAATTTGGCTCACATGGTTACAGCTCAAATAAATTACCTACTATAGTATTCTCCGATAGTTCTGGTAGGCTGCTGAAAGAATGTCCTTGCCTTAAACCCATTCTTTAGATTGATGTTGCTTCTGTGGGAAAGCCACTGGTAATAGACCATAGCATTTGGAAATCATTACAGCTAGGTGTGGTTTGAGTGACAAAAAGGAGATTAGAAATATTTTTCAGTGCAGTGTAAGTTGAGCTATATTTACTTCCTTTATGTTATTACAGTTTGTCACTGATATTCCAGCAAATTTTTCAGGAAGATATATGCAGCTGAGAAGAGGGAAATAGCTTACTATCTTGTGAGTAATCATCAGCTAGTGTTATTTTAAGAAGTTTCAAGGGAGATTGATTAAAATTACGCTTTCATGCTCTTCACCAAATTAGATTTCTTGAAATAAAAACAGTAATCTAAATGTCTGAGGTAATTAAGCACCAATTCAAAAAATATGGTTTGGAGAAATACTCAAAAGGAAAAATCCCCAACCTTCTTCTTCAGTGAATTCCTCTGAAGAAGCTATCATGGGATGAAGGCTGACAGGTATTCTGTCTCCGTGTTTAGTTGTTAAAATCAGGGAAGGGAAAGTAAGCTACAAATAATTATTTTAAAAAGATTACTTTCTTGGACCTTTATGTGTATATGTAGATGAAATCAAAGTAATATTAATCCTACCTTTGTTTTCTCATGTTGATTATTTATCCATTTCTTCAAAATAAGTCAAGGCTGAAGTGTGTTCTGTAGGTGAGTCATAGGAGGTTATTATTGAAGCCATGCCCCTGTGGTACTTTTTAACCAGCTGGATGTTTGACAGTTTAAATAAAGTGACTGATTTCATGCTACATTTCCATGTGGCTACTAATAAGTTGTATGGTTCAAGTTATTTCTGAAGACAGATTTTTGAGACAACCAAAGACTGATGGAGTAGGGTATACGATAAGAAAGAAAAGAAAGTCTATAAAGTTTTCCTGGCCTAGAATCAAGACTACAATCAGGAGCAGGTTGCCAGCCAAATTTAGTATATCTTGTAGACTGCACTTTGTCACTTGTAACTTGAATAGGTGTTATGTCAAGATATTTTGTAGGAGAATCTGTTCCAGCAAACCCACCCTCTTGTTTATTTTTGGTTATCTCTGTTAAATATTGGTGGGATTTGTTGTGAGGAGTTCTAATTAGCCACTTGGTCAAGTCTGAGCGATTTGACTTGAATGTTCTTACCATAGCCTGTAACAGCATAGTTGTGTGAACTTGTTCCTGTCCTACCAGGGAATTTGGCTCATGTTTGCTGTTGCAGTGGAACCTGTTTTAGCTTGACTGTAGAGCTGTCACCGCTGAGCAGTGACCTGAGTGGTGCTCATGTTAGTTAGTGTCTTCCTTTATGAGCTACTAATGGAAACGGAAAACCCTGTTTACTTAATCAGATGCTATTGAAGCTGATTACTGTGTTTAGTTTGTTTGTCTTCTGGAGAAGGGAGGTGAGTGCAAATCCCCAACCACAGAATGTTTATACAAATACATGGAGGTGTTTGGGCAATTACAAAGGCCTGTGTAGCAAAGCAGGCTATGTGTTCTGTGCCATGTCTCACTCTTCCTACCCATCCCCTTTCTGCTTTTCAGTATTACAGCCTGTGCTATATCAGAAGGCACAAGCTCGGTTTGACACTGATGTGGGTTGCTGTGAGTGAGCCTCCTCAAGGAGACTGATTTTGGCGATTTATGATAACTACTTTGTTACTCTTCATGGGTTACAACATGATGATGGGCATTTGGTTCATGGGACAACTGTTTGGAGTAACCAGGGCTTGCTTCTTTCTTGCACTACAGTAACGGGAAGGAAAGTCTGTCCTTTTTTAAGAAAAGGGTTATTTAAAAGCCAGAAAGAGCATTGTAATTGCTTGATTTTCAGAAGCAATTTCTGGAGGGTTGTCTCTGAAAGGGATGTGGCTGTAGCCTCCACTGCCAACAAAAGGGTAAGCAAGTAAGGAAATTACATTTGAACTGTGAAGTACAACCTAATATTGAAAGCCTTGTTCTACTGCTGCCCCTATTCCTTAGTTACATTTGGGAAATGCTTACTGTTAGTTGCAGATGTGCTTGCGGTAGGTCTCATAAAGATGATTTGTTAATTTTTTGAGGCCACTGAGGGAAGAGCTTCTGTTTGAAGTAGAGAAGAGTTGAAGCTTTGAAGCACATCAGTATAGAATGGCAGAACTGGTAGAGGTGCTATACTAGACCAAAAACGAAGAACCAAACAAAAGCCTTTTAATATAGAGAAAGTCTACTTCACCTCTGAATGCACATGCATGTTTGTGGTATAATAAAGAATGCAAAAAAATTTCCTTTCTTGTATCAAGTCTTGGAAAATAGCTATTTCATCTTCCCAGAGACACATAAGGTTTTGGAGCATGGCCCATTGTTTCTGGGTGCAGGAATGAGTGGGTTGGTAGAGCAGAGCAGTGCCTGGGATTCAGGAGAAGAATACAGAAGATTTTTTGAGCTACCTTCATTTTGGGAAAACAAATAGAAAATTAATAATGGGAAGATAGTTGTTTGCAAAATACTTGCTGTTGAAGGAACACACCATGTTAGCATATGCAGTGAAAGACTCTCTAGATATAGAAGGTTGTCTCTGCACCTTATCTTTTAATTAATTTTAATTTTATTTAACAGATTGTAGCAGGACAGATGTCAAAGGTGGGGATATTTTCTCTATGCTCTTGATGACACAGTGCCAGCTGAAACTTTGACTTCAGATCTTAAAAGAAGTACTTTTGGTATTTTCCTGTGTGTCTCCATAGTACAGTGGTGAATGACTGGAACTTGAAAGCCATTTTCCTACTTGCTTAGCTATCTCCACTGAGGTTTTCTAGACATGGGCCAGAGGAGACATTTTTCTTGCAAGTTTGAATTATCTTGAATTGGATGTGGTGGAGTAGTGGGTCATGAGTATGGTCTTAATACGCAGCTCAGTTGGATTCTCAAATGTTATTTTTCCAAGAGCTCTTTATAGTGAAATAATGGTTTAAACAGTAAGTTTCTGTGCACTATCCTTGTGTAAATTACAGTAATTGTTCTACTATCCAAACCCAAGGTACTTTTTTCAAATATATTGTAGATGTCATTTGGCTACTGAATGAACATTTAGTGCCTGTGTGCATGCTTTATTCTGCTTTTTCTTGTGATTACATACTTCTGTTGACTGTTACCCCTTTGTTAGTGGTTTTTCATCATGCTGTCAAATTATTCAGTATTCATAATATAAGATTAAGCAGCTTCTGGTTTGTACTTGTCTATTGAACCTGATAGTTCTTCTGCCTTCTTTTTCCTGGAAAAAATAAATATCCTTATTTGGTATGCAATTATTGTTTTGTCACAAGCTATCATTTAGGCTTATAATAACAGTCATCCAGCAACTGCTATAGGCTTTATATGAAATCTGTTGCATTTTTTATATTTTTTAGGTTTGCAAACAAATGAAATGCTACCAAAGAATACAGAAGTGAAGCTGGACATGTTTAGGGGAACTCAGCTGAGTGGTTTGTCAACCAAAAATCCTGCCAGCAGAAATCAACCATAGCTAGTAATGAACATGGATTCCTTTCTCTTCACATATTATTGAGATTTCAGCAACCACTTGTCTATTCAGGCCAAAGCAGGGTCAGCTTGTCATCATGACACCATTGTTTAGCAATCAGGGCTGATCTTTCTGGAGTATAAATTGCTGAATGACTTGATTACTCTCTTTGAAAGATGATCATAGTGTACCTAAAAGGTCTATGACCAGGGAAAAGAATCTCTTGAATGTTTTATGCGAAATGTACCTCTGTTCTTAAGTTGACTTGTGTCACCTGAAGCTAAATTCCAACCAAGACTATAGTGGAAGGGAAGCGTGGATACCTGGGTTAGCCTTTGGCATGTTATGCATTTATACACTGAGGTTCTCTTATATGCATTTCTGCAATGGGACCCTCTGTGCTGTGGATGCCTAGTTGTTTTATGGCATCAGTTTTCTGGTTTGGTATCTCATGAAACTGTGTGACTTAGAGCTATTTCTGTCACTGTGCTTGAATGGTTGCCTCTGCTTAGCAGGGAACCATACTGCCTCCATAGCTCACAGGGCCATTAGGGTATACAAGTATCTCTGCAATTTAGACCATCTCAGTACTGAAAAAGTACTGATGAAAAAGTTACTGCATATGCCCAACAGATGAAATCTTTAATCCACTGTTTGTCAGAGCTAGTGAGGGGAGCCTAATGCTGGGATTGAGAGATCCAACATAAGCTTAAATTGCAAAGCTTCACTTGCAGGATTTCTCTCTATTGTGTATTCGCAGCATTCATTGTTTTTGTTTTCAATAATGGACTTAGAGTTGTGGTTCCCCTCCAGCATAAAGACAAAGTTACCACTTACATAATAATTGCAAAGTATAGCAGAAATTGACTGCAGATCTATACACTATGCTGTTTACAACCCCCCACCTCGATTATTTCATAAGTGGTTTCTAAAGAAGGACTATTTATTCACTAGTAATCAATATTTTCATACTGTTCTGGAAGGGCAGTCAGGACAAATGAATTGTGTCTATTAACTTTTCTACTGGTTCATAGGGCTTGCAGTTACTCATCCAGTTACTCATCAGTGCAATTTCTTGTTAAAAACATAGTGCAATTTTGTATCATAAACACTGTGTCTAATTGGAAAAGGAGAAAGAAAAAGAGAAATCTCATAGATTTAACTCTCTTACTAGAAGTGTTTTGTGCCCCAGTGAACATAAAAATCAAGATGTAAAAATTTTTGCTAATGCAGCTCAAGATACAACTTTTTAAGTTTGTTCTTATACAAAATATAAATCAGATTAAATATTATCTTCTCTCTGTGTGTTCAGGAAGAACAGCTAATTGAGACAAGAAAAGACTGCTTTCAGAGCTCTAGCTCTGAAGATACTCTAAGCAAATCCTTGTAAAATGTGTTGCCAGAGCTTTCTGCTTTGCTCTGAGAGTCAGGAGGTATTGAAGCTGATTCCATGGAGATTTATGGAAGAACTGTGCTTATGGTGTGAATGAGAAGTTGGTGAATAACCATGAGTATGATAGAGACCCCACTCCTGTTCCACTGAGGAGAACACTTTCTTTGTTTCTTCCCAAAAAATCAGGACCTTCATTTCTTCCTGCATGATATTTCTCAATATATTTTTGTGACCTTCTCTCAGTCTGTGTGCAAAATCTGTGTTTCTACAGGTGGCCATATAGAGTTCCAGTATCTTCTTTGGGAATTGTGCCTGTGTATCTATGAGGAGTAGGATGTGCTGCTGCCAGAAAAATCCAACAAGAGCACATTAAATAAACCTGGTCTTGTATAGTACTTCCCAAGATGGCAGCTGACAAATTTCCTGTTTAAGAAAAAAGTATGCCATATTAATTTTTCTTCTGTCTCAGGAAAAAAGCTGCAAAGAGAAGTAAGATTCTTTTCTTAGATGGTGAGCTTTTCCTCAGGTCTGGAATAGAAGTAGGAACTCTGAGGTCTGAATGTCAGAGCACTCCATGGTAGCTTAACTGGATGCTATTAACATGACAAACAATTTGAGAGGGAAGGTGGCTGATAACTGGGCTTCGGAGACAATGTTAGCAAACGTGGGGAGAAATGGCAGCAGTTGCTGCTTGCAAAATATCCAGAAGTTACCTGTCAATGAGGAAAAGCAGAGAGAGACATGAATTTTGGCTACTGAAATAATGTGATCATCAAGGCTTCTGCATCTTACTGCCTAAAAGATAGGTCTACACATCATTAAACCTACAAGACTGTCCAAGGCTTACAGAAATGAAAACCAGCCCTCATTTAAAACTACTTCATATAATTATAGAGATGATGTATTTTTTAATTAGATTCTTTCTGTCAAATTTTGCTTGCCATAGTATGCCAAACAAGGATACAGATATGCAAATCACTTCTAAGAGGCAACAACAAGGAAGATTTAATTGCTGTTCACTCTTTCAAATAATCCCAAATCTATCTGGTGCAGTCTGCACCTATAGCCTATGGATATATTTATAATAATTTCATATGCAGTTGTTGGAAAGAACATATTCATGCCTGTCATGAAGAAAAAATAAGTTTTGACTTTTAGATATCTGAGACATCTGGAAGGGCCATGAATTTCCTGGTGGAAAATGTTCTCAGTGAAACATCTGGGGCTTATTTCTCTGTCTAAAACCAAATAACCTGAAAACTGTTTGAAGCATGTATTTAAACATAATAACTAGCAGGATGTTTGCTCTACAGTGAAGAGCAATGAAATGCTTCAGAAAAAAGGACCCAAAAAGCCCAACCTGAACAGCCTCTGCTGCAGAAATTAAAGTATCATTTTCAAAATAAAGAAAGAGTAGGAAGGTCTTGTGTTCACAGTTTCTTTTTGTGCTGAGCTGACACTTAGTGAAAATGTTTTCTGATTTTTTTTTTGTTGGGGTTTTTCGGCTTTTTTTTTTTTTCTGGTTTGTTTATTTGTTTTTTATGGAGGGAAAAATTGTATTTTTAATTTCTTACTTTAAACCTTCATCATGCATGACTAAAAAGTTCATTCTTCTTCTGTTTTAGGATGACTGAGTCAGCTATTCCTTGCCTGGCCAGCCTGAGCAACCATAGCTGCTGTTTTCTTTTTAATTGGGCTTCACAATAGCTTTTGGATCATAAAAAACTTCCTGCTACTTAGGTTGTCAGTATTTTTCCAATTCTTGGATCTTTCTTTGTTGGCTTATGTTTTGTTTGGGTTTTTTTCCCTTGGACCACTGCCAGGATGGGCTTGAATGTTGCCTGTATGTTGCCTATTGCCTTTTTTTTAATTTTTTTTTTTTCCTTTTAAAACTTATTTTTTGCTCTGGAAGTGACAGGTCATCCAAAGGCACTGCAGGCAAGAGAAGAGTGAGCAATTTATGGCCACAGGAATGCTTCTGGGTGCCCAGGATTTCTGTGGCTGTGTACCAACCAACCAAAGCAGCAAAGCACCTGTGGAGAATTTCAAAACTGTCTCCTCTTTCATGGACTGCCTTTTGAATGCATTCCCAATATTCAATCCTTGTTTTACCCCTTACAAATAGAGAAACACTACTGTTTCAAGAGGGGACTGTGTGTGCACTGAAAAAATAATGGGTAAACTGTGTGGGTGGTCGAGTCCAGAGAGTGGTGGTGAATGGAGTTATAAACTAGTGGGCAGTGGAGTGGAGTTCCCCAGGGCTCATAACTTGGGCCAGTCCTGCTTAATATCTTTATTGATGATCTGGATGAGTGGTAGTGTGTACCCTAAGTAAGTTCAAAGACAACCCCAAGTTGGGCAGGACTGTTGATCTGCTGTAGGGTAGGAAGGCTCTGTAGAGGGATCTGGACTGGCTGAATCGAGGTCCAAGACCAACTGCATGAGGTTCAACAAGGCCAAATGTCGGGTCCTGCTCTTGAGTCACAACAACCCCTGGCAGCACTACAGGCTGGGGACAGAGTGTCTGGAAAACTATCCAGTGGAAAATGATGTGTGGGTGCCAGTCAACAGCAGCTGAACATGAGCCAGCGTGTGCCCAGGTGGCCAAGAATGCCAATGGCACCTGGCTTGTATCAGCGACAGTGTGGCCAGCAGGACCAGGGCAGGGATTGTCCCCCTGTACTAGGCTCTGGTGAAGCCACACTGATCTTCTGTGTCCAGTTCTGGGCCCCTCACTGCAAAACAGACATTGAAGTGCTGGAATGTGTCCAGAGAAGGGCAAAGCAGTTGGTAAAAGGTCTGGAGCACAAGTCTGATGAGGAGCTGGTGAACGAGCTGGGGTTGTTTACCCTGGAGAAAAGGAGACTCAGGGGGGACCTCATCACTCTCTACAACTGCCTGAAAGGAGGCTGTAGTGAAGGTGCGAATCAGTCTTTTCTCCCAGGTCACAGGACAAGAGGAAATAGCCACAAGTTGCATCAGGGAGTTTTAGATTGGATATTAGGAAAAAATTATTTATGGAAAGGGTGGTCAGACACTGAAACAGACTGCCCAGGGAAATGATAGAGTCATGATTCCTGCAGGTATTTAAAAGTTGTGTAAATGTGACACCTGGGGACATGGTTTAGGGGTTCACTTGGCAGTGCTGCAGTTAATGGTTAGGCTTGATTATCTTAAAGGTCTTCTCCAACCTAAATGATTTTATGATTCTATGTAAGGCAAACAGAAGGATTGGGTCTTCTTGCTTGTTGAAAGTACCAGTTTCTTATTTCACTTACAAGCTCTTGGAGAAGATGACATCATCCCTGCACAGCTGATAAAGTTACACCAGTGTATACATTGTGAGTGTAGAATGGCACCAAAGGCTTTGATGCTTTGCAAACTGCAGTTGTTTATATGCTAATATTTTAAATTATATAGGGGTTATATGCCTCTTTCCTTTTACTGTGCAGTCTAAGAGAGCAGCTTAACCAAGCCATGCTTCTCTTCCCACTGTAAAAATTGCTTTCAAATTAATTGGCAAACAAAAGCACCATGAATAAAACAGAGCTTTGTGCTTCGTATTTCAGAGTCTTTGATTGTAGCTAGCTCCCACTATAGAGTGTGAGCTATGTGAGACATTTGCCTGTAGTGAATGAAACTGGAAGGATGAATAACAACAGCTCCAAGGTAAAGTTCTGTTATGTTATTGCAGTATAATAATGGTTAAGCTCACTCTGAAAATAAATTAGTTCTTGTTGTAATTCATAGTAAAATCAGTTCTGAAGAGAGAGACTAATGGCTGTTGTTTTGTTTTGTTTTCCTTTTCTTGAATGTGTTGTTTACTTGTTTTTGTGTTTTATTGCTATGCTCCTGGGTTTTTTTAAGTCAGTGAAGGGTATGGTGTATATATAGGGGAAATATATGAAGTGAGAGACAGGCATATCTCCATACTAGCTGCTCAAAATTAGTGCTGTTTTTATCAGAGGGGAGAGTTTGCTATTTTACTTAAGCCAGATACTTTGTAATGAGGTTAAAGCAGCTTTATGGAAGGGAAACCTATTTTAATTCATTATTACTAGTTAACATAATGCTTTTTTTAGTCTAAGGTAGTATATAATTAATTCTCGTGTCAGAAGAAAGCATATACTTTTGTTTTGAGACCCAAAAGTCTCAAAACAAGTACCAAAAGGCCATGCTTGGAAAGAGGGGTTGAGCTTGTGATGAATGCCTTGATCTAAGGCTTGGGAGAACATTTGCTCTTTCTGAATGTGCCAGAAGCTTGCTGTGTGACTGTGGGTTAACCATCTTAGGGGTTGCCTCTGCTGTGGGAAGTGTGATTCTTCCCACTGTTCTAAATTTGCTCCTAGCTTTGTTCCAAACTTCAAGTATTGGGCATGTTTCTCCATGTAAAAACATTAAAACTCTTTTCAACTTTTAGTATTAAAGGTGTCTACATGCAGCTGTGTTCCCTTCATAAACCACATCCACACTCCCATTTAACTCAAAATCATAAATCAGTGTAATTATTGTGCTTATTGAGGATTTTTTTTCTCTCTTTTTTCTTTTCTTTTCTTTTTTTTTTAAGAGAAGTCCTGCCCCACAAAGTTGGGAAGTCCCTAGTTTTGTAAGGTGCAAGTATGGTGTTCCTGCACCTTCTGGGAAATACTAGACCAGATGATAATCCATACAGCCTCAGGGCATACTCTGTATGTAATAGAGTATTGCAAGTTACTTTGTTACAGGCAGCAGCAAGAAGCATCTGAACTCAACCACACGGGTATGAAGGTTTATCTATGATACAAAATATTACAGCAATTTATTAGGGAATGGACAACTGTGTGTGGTTTAGGCCAGCTCATATGAGCACACCGCTAAGGAGCAGATCTACACAATAGCCCTGGACGTCTGTAAAATAATTCTGACAGCTTGATCTTCAAAATAGCATCTTCCCCTTCCTTGCTTCTTCCCAGCTATCTGAAGGAGAGTTCTTCCATGGTGCCAAGTCTGCATCAGACACTTCCAAACAGCTGGCCCTGGGCTATTTTGAGAGCTTGATGCCCAGTTGCATTGCAAGGAAACCCAACCATTTGTTGTGAGGTAGATTGTCAAAATGATCTACGTTACAAATTGCACCTGCCGGGCAGGGGCTGGAGTACACATGAGATTATTTGCTCTGAAGCTGATGAAGTTCCAGCTTGCCTGACAATGACACATAGTTACATAAAGGTGCCATGTACAGATGTAGGTCTTGTAGGTGTCTGTGACCATTTCCAGTATCTTCTTTTGCAAGCAAATACACTTCATATAAATTAGATAGACTTCTGTATGTCCAGTCAAGTACTGCAGAAAGCCATGTGCAGTCTTACTGTGTTTGATCCATTTAGCCTGTCAGAACTGCTCTTTATGCTTTATTTCAGTCATTCAGATTTTTTCTTTTTAATATTGGCAACAAGCACTGAAAACAAGTGGGTGGTTTTATAGGAATTTTTATGCTTATAGCAAAATAGAAGCATAGAAGAAAGTGATAGCTGATGTTATTGATCTGCAGTAGCTAATGCCAGGTGGTTTAGAGGGATTACTGAGATGATGGAGGCATCTTCCACAGCAGGTGGGAGATCACAGCATACAGGAGGATTTTCCTGAGATGGGAAAATCCCAGGGAAGTGCCAAAACCTCCCAGGAGCTGGCCACTTGCACGAGACATGATGGAATCAGTCCTAGGACTAGAATGGATGGATACAGGCTCCTTATGAAGGACAGGCAGGGGACACAAGGAGGGGGAGTTGCCCTCTAGTCAATGACCAGCTGGAGTGCATGGAGCTCCAGCTAGGGGTGGGTGAGGACACAACACAGAATTCATGGGTCAGGATTAAAGGGAGGACATTGTAGTGGGGGTCTGCTACAGGCTACCTAAGTGGGAAGACCAAGTAGGTGTCCTCTATAGACAGGAGAAGCCTCATGTTCACAATCCCTGGTTCTCAAAGGAGAATTCAACCATCCCATTATCTGTTGGAGGGACAACACAGTGGGGCAGAAGCACTCCGGAAGGTTCCTGGAATGTGTTGATGATATCTTTTTTTCTCCAAGTGATTGAGTAGATTCTCCAAGCCACTGAGTAGAGGTGCTATGGATAGACTTTGTTCTCACCAGCAAGGAGGGGCTGCTGGGGAATGTGAAGCTCAAGGGCAGCCTCAGCTGCAGTGGCCAGGAACTGATGGAGTTCAAAATCCTTGGGGCAGCCAAAGAGATACACAGCAAACTCTCTGCTCTAGACTTCAGAAGAGCAGTCTGGCCTCTTCAAGGAGCTGCTTAGTAGGCTGCCATGGAATGAAGCCTTGGAGGAAAGAGGAGTCCAGAGAAGCCAGTTAATATTGAAGGTTCACCTTCTTCAGGCTCAGGAGCAAAGGAGCAATGCATCCCCAAAAAAACGACATCAGGTAAAAACACCAGGAGGTCTTAATGGATGAAGAAGAAGCATCTGGACAAATTCAAACTCAGAAAAGAAGCATACAGAAGGTGGAAGCAAGGACAGGTAGACTGGGAGGAATACAAGGAAATCATCCAAGCAGCCAGGAATTGGGTTAAGAAAACTAAAGTCCTGACAGAATTCAATCTGGCCAGGAATGTCAATGACAAGAAAAGCTTCATCAGGCACATCAGTGATGAAAGGAAGATTAGGGAAAATGTTGGCCTTCTATGGAAGGAAACAGGAGACCTGAAGACCCAAGATATGGGAAAGACTGAGGTACTCAATGACTTTTTTACCTTGGTCTTAAATGGCAAGTGCTCTGTCCATGCCAACTGGGGTGCAGAAGGAAAGGGTAGGTACTGAGAGAATAAAGAGGTGCTTATTGTAGGAGATCAGGTTTGAGACCATCTAAAGAATCAGAAAGTGCACAAACACATGGGACCTGATGAGATACATTCATTAGTCATGATAAAACTGGTGATGAAGTTGTAAAACCACTATCCATTGTATCTGAGAAGCTGTGGCATTCTGGTGAAGGTTCACCAGAAAGGAGGAAACATAACCTAGGGAACTACATATCAGTCAGCCTTACCTTGGTGCCTGGCAAGATCATGGAGCACATCCTCCTGGAAATTATGCAGAGGCACATGGGAAATCATGAGGGCTCTGATGACAACTAACATGGCTTCACTAAGGGCAAATTGTGCCTGACAAATTTGGTAGCCTTCTGTGATGGGGTTCTAGTGTTGGTGGGTGAGGAAAGAGCAATTGACCTCATCTACCCATACTTGTGCAAAGCATTCAACAAAGTCATGTACAAAGTTCTCTAAACTGGAGAGATGTGGATTTGATGGACAGGCCACCTAGTGGATAAGAAATTGGCTGGGTGGTCTTGCTCAAAGAGTTGCAGTCAGTGGTTCAGTGCCCAAGTGGAGACCAGTGCTGAGTAGTGTTCCTCAGATGTTGGTAATGGGACCAGCACAGTTCAACATCTTTGTCGGGGATATGGACAGTGGGATCAAGTGCACCCTCAGCAAGTTCACTAATGACACACAGTTGTGTCATGTGGAGGGAAGGGATGCCATCCACAGGGACCCTGCTCCTGTGAGACCTCACCTGAAGTACTGCATCTAGCTCTGGGGCCCCCAGCATAAGAAAGACATGGATATGTTGGAGAGAGTCCAAAGGAGGGCCACAAAGATGCTTAGCGGGCTGGAGCACCTCTCCTTTGTAGACAGGCTATGGGAGTTGGGGTTGTTCAGGCTGGGGAAGAGAGGCTTGCAGGGAGACCTTCTATCACCTTCCAATACCTATATAGGGTATAAGGGACCTGCACAGGGACTTTCTCCAAGGTCCTGTAGTGATAGGACAAGGGAGAATGGCTTTAAACTGAAAGAGAGTAAGTTTAGATTGGATATTAGGAAGAAATTCTTTACAGTGAAGGTGGTGAGGTGGTGGGATGGGTTGCCCAGAGGAGGTGTGGATGTGCTATCCCTGGAAGTGTTTGAGGCCAGGTTGGATGGGGATTTGGGCAGCCTTGTTCTGTGGAAGGTGTCCCTGCCCATGGCAGGAGGGTGGATCTAGATGATGTTTAAGGTCCTTTTCAATACAAACCATCCTATGAGTCTCTAACCTATACTTAGTGCCACCCTAATGAACCAATTTAAATATTGGATGGTTGATGTCTTGAAACATACATGTTTTACTTGCTCTTAAATACAAAAAATTAATCTTCCTATTCCCAAAGGTATTTAACTAGATTTGATCTCTTAAGCTTTGCTCGAATTATGAGCATTATTGGCCCATTATGTAGTGCTTTGAATTTTCACTTTTAAACAGTTTTGCATTTCTTCTAGGCTAAAAGCATTATTAGCTTTCATTTTGTTGGTGTTCTTGAGTACCATGATCCTCACTTGCAATTCATCAAACTATTCCAGTCTTTTTTTTCCTCTTAGGGCATCAGCAAGTCCTGCATGGCATCTTTTAGAGTCTGTCCTCTATAAATAGATCAGGAATTTATTATTAAAGCCATTTGTTTCTACTTATTTTCTTAAAGAATTTTGAAATGGCAATCAGAGTGTAAGCAAGGAATGAGTATTGTTGAGATATGGCTCGTAGTGTTGCATTCATTGGTTCCCCAAAAATGTATTATTTTACTTGTAACTGCATTGAAGAGTGTAGCTTTTTGTTTCAGTGTTATTCAGATGTTATCCTAATGAATTCAGAAGGGGTTTTTTTGTTTGCCTGTTCTAGTCCAGACAACTGTTTTAAAGCTGAGGGTTGAAACTTCTTGGCAGCTAATCAAACAAGGAAGAAATGACTGATTTAAAAAAAAACACAACTGCCAAATAAATTCTGCTTAAGGGTAGAAAATGTGACTTGAGATCCTTTGTGCTTTTATAAAATCTTGATGTTAAGAAGAGAGTCTGCAGGGTACATGTATTTTCCCCGTTTTTTTCAGTGTTCTTATATTGAATTTCATTCTCATAAACTTTAATCTTGCTCTTTTAATGACATCCCAATTGATGTTTGGTTTAGAAACCACAAAGCCTTTTAGAGGCAGTCTAAGTATTAGGATGAGTTGATGACTGTACTCATTATAATATTGTTAGTAGAGTAGATCTTTCATTGAAACCTCCAAGGTTCAGGCTATGTCTGAAAAATGGTTCTGTTGACAAATGTATGATGTTCTCTTTGATAGTGCAGCCATACTTTATCTTCTTTGGTATTTCATGCAAACGATTTGCGTGAATATGTTTAGTGTATTTTTTTCCATCTAAACCTACGGGTTTGTGCTAGTTTTTTTGTTTTTGTTATTATTGTTGCTGGGGTTTTTAGCTTTCAGATACCTGATCAGAAGCTTCTGAGTCAAAGCTTGATTATAACAAGACACTTTATCCTGGGCATCTTATATCAAAGACTGGCTCAGTCTTTGACTCTTATTAACTCCCCATCTCTTTTGGCTCTTGAGGATTTGTGAATTTTACTAGAACTGCTGTTGTTGCAGAACGGTGCCCTACTCCTCTTTCTCTGAACCTATCTTCTTTCCCCCAGGACCTTCCTGCTCTAGGTTTTCAAATGGCCTGATATCTTGTTGCTACTTTCTCATTTTTCCTTAGTTTTGATTTTTCCTGGAGAAGTGCTCATGGATGCCAATAACCTCTTCTATCAAATACTGATTTTAAGTACATCCTATTGCAGGACTGACATTTCAGCTGCACCATTTTTAAAAGAGTGCTGATGTGGGTCATATAGATGGAAATGCCATCAGCATGCTGTGTTATTGCTTGGTATCTTTTTTTTTTGTGGTGTATTGTCTACCAGATGTTCAGCCACTTATGGCAATGAAACCACCACAGCCAAAGAAGGGAATTGCTTGCTGTGTGTGTTCCTGCATATCTGTAAATTGTGTGTGTGGTTCTGAAGTAGTCCAGTATTTTAGTTTTGTGATAGGATTGTGAGCAGCCTGTGGTGTCCCAAATGCAGTTAGAGTAACAATGGTATTCTGTGCAAGGTGGAGGATACCAATAAAAAGCTTTTTCTCAGGGTTATGTGTTAAGAATAAAAGGGTGCAATTTATGTGTTTGTTCTCCTATAGGACTTCAAAAATCCTTTTTCAAATATGAAATAAATCAGTTTTCAGTTTAGTAGGAGGTGTATGAAAGATAGAATTCTCATGCAGTAGTTATTAATTTTCCTTTCCTGAACTACTACTTAACTTTAAAAGAATGATTTCTATGATTTTAACTCAGTGCTTCTCCTACACACAGATACACACACTCTGAACAAAAGATTCCTCAGATGATAAACTTCATTGAATCTAATCCTTTCTCTACTCCTCTCACTTTTATTGACCTATCTCCTTCTTTGAGATTATTTCCATTTCCTTGGATACCTTCACAGTAGTTCTAGCCAAATGTTAATGAGAGCTTGTCAGCTGTAGGCATCCTCTGTAGCCTTCCAAAAAGCTGTATATACTTTCAAATAAAGAATCCTGTTTTTATGGCCTCTTTCCTTTCTGTTCAGCTGAAGATGTTCTTAATCATGAAGGTGAGGAGAGCTAGCTCTTTGTCTTCTTAGTTAGGAAAAGCTGAACGCAGATAGGGAAAGGGATTTGAAAATTCTAGATGCCAAAAGTTTGAATGGATGCAGAGGTTAGGTTATTCTCATGCTATAGGTTTGTTATGTTTATTGTGAGAAAAATGTGGGTTTTTGAGTTAAAGAGATGGAGTTTTTTGGTCTAAATTTGACTTAGCTGAATTCTGTGGCCTGTTTGGTTTGTGTGTCATCTCCATTTTAAGTAACTTAAAATGGTAGAATTAGATGTGTTAGTTCCCCATTCCACATGCTATTTTCAGGTTTTTTTTATGCAGAAATGCAATTATTTTTAATTTTTTCGGTTACCTTTTTTTAGGTAATATTAAACATTGCAGTAACACTAAATGAATTTGGCTATCTTGTTGCATGGCTATTGACATGTTGAGCACTCATGTGCTTTCTAACAATGCCTATGTGGCTGCTGTTGGAAGCCATAGTGTCACACTTGGACACAGATACTGTAATAAATTCTAAATTGCTCCCTGTGGAGCACTGTGTTAAAGGGAATTGCCAAGCAAAAGGTCTGAGAGTTGGTGACAAAGCTGCCCAAGAATAGCAACAGGTAGGCATCCACTCATTACGTGTTCACTGTGGTGTTGTATGTATTTGAGACCCCTGAAATAGCAGTTTCAGAATTTTGAACTCTGAACTTCCTTTTGTTATTCTTAAGTCAAACCCATAATATTAATATAACAGCTTTCTGTGTTTGTTTTCAATGTCTTTGTTATTTCAGCAGAATATTTTTATTGGCAGTGTATTTTTCCAGTGGCTCTTGAGGATCTAATGTGGCATTTATGTTTCACTTCATGCCCTGTATTACCTGACCCCAGGAGTATTTTGTGGCGTCTACCAGACCAGAGATAAAAGCTGCTGTTTCAGACTAGGAGTGTAGGCTATGTTCAAAATACCCCCATTTCCATATCAGAGTAGCAGTTCCTTTTAAAGTGATTGTGCTCCTGTGTCCCTACACCCAGTTGCGCAAACCTTTGGATTATCCTTTGTGTGGAGGCATGGCTCAGTCAATGCCACTGCACATAAACTCTGCAACGTGAGTGTAGTTCATTAAGTATTTTGACAATGGCAATTCCTGTGCTAAAAATAAACCACATGTGCATTAGCATTAATAACTACTCTTAAAAGATATGCTAATCACTCCTAAAGGGATGAAAAATTCTGGAATACTGTTGTACATGCTGGATTACTTCTTATAATGTAAAGTTTAAGATCTAGGAAGTTATAAGAGGTCTTTCCATCAACCTCAATGAGTATACAAATGAGTATGGAAAAGTGAGCTTGCTGGAGTTCAGCAGCCTACTGACTTGTGATCATGGATGACTGAATGTGGCATGGTTGCCATCACCAAAAATGATCTTCTTTATAGCCTATGAACCTGACCTAACTTTTAAAACTTTGACCTCACAGAACTATTGGTGTAGTCAGAATTTTAAAGGATAGGCTTTGGCATTTTTTGTTAGAAAATACTTGGAGTTACAAAATCAGCTTTAAAAAGGAGAAAGGTATGGGGGAAGGAATATAGCTGTGTTTCAATTAGTTGGAGTGGAGATCAAGATAATGATGGTGTGTGGGGTTGCTGTCATACTTGAAAATGAGAGTAGTTTTTAGTGTCCAACTTAATTTTGGGCACTAACATATGGCTTACATACAGATTATTTGCTGTCCTTTTATCTCATGTCAAGCTTTTTACCCAGGATAGGTTGTGTGGCATCAGTCCTGGCCTAGGTACTTTGTTCTTTCTCTATCATATTGCCCAAAGTGATGATGATGTGACACAGACCAGGTAGCACTTGCTACTCATCTACTCACATGAGAAAGGAGAGACAAGAGAGCAATTGGTTGGAACTTGTAGGAGAAGGGAGTACAGGTGACCTTGCCCCTGATAAGTAACAACTGTGTTATTAACCAATACAGCCTCACTCCTAATGAGTCACAACCGTAGCCAATAAAAATAAGTGTGATAAAAGGGAGTGGGTTAGCTACTGATCATTAAGAAGGAGGAATTTTGAGGAAGAGGGGACCACAAAAGAGAAGGATCCTGGGAGAGAGAATCACTTCTGTGAGGTCCGTCTGGGTCTGCAGTTAGAGCCTGTTGTTGGAACCTGCAGTCACAGTCTGGCTGGGTAAAAGCCTGCACTCAGAGTCTGCAAACAAATCTGTGCAGTCTGAGTTCAGCAGGAAATAACCTGTAGTCAGAGGCTGCAAGGGAAACCTACAGCAGGACCTTGCTGCTGCCAGAGTCAGAGAATAGTTGGAGTCAGGATGGCTAAGTATAGAGGAGTAAACCAGGACCCTTTTCAGGCTGTGATAAACAAGAAGTCTGTGTCTTGGCTCATTTCTACTCCCAAACAAGAAGGCTGCTGCAACAGTAACAGAAGCCAGACAAAAAATTGTTGGATTTGCTGTGATCTGTGGGATGCAACTAGATCCTTCCTATTTTTTTTATTCTCTGTGACAATTAACAGTGACAGCAACTGTGTTATGTTGTAAAGTGCTACCAAAGGACCACTGGCTGTATGCAGGTACAGAAAACCTGAATCTGCTATCTGCAATAAAATATAAAAAGCATTAAAATATGGTACATTCTGAAAACAGCATGGTCATTCTTATGTGGACTTAGCCTTGGATGACACAGTATTAAATATTAATTTCTGCCAATCAGTTTGTACTACTGTGCTTAGAAATATGGAATACTTTTGGGCTGGTGAGCAGGAAGAGCTGTTTTTTCTGCTTTTTCCTGAGGAGTACTTGATTTGATTAAAGAAGGGGGGATACAGGAATGTAAAGGGAAAACTGAGACTTGTTGGCCCTGGTAACAGGATTCCCATTGTGTTGGAAACAGCTGAACCAGAAGGGAGAGTGTTTAAGAACTGCATAGCTCAAGTGTGTGAATGTGTCAGACTCGTGATGTGTAAAGCCAAACAAGGCTTTGGATTTAGAAAGGAAAACTGAGAGTAAAGAAACTTTGCTTTTCATCAACCCCACTCTGCAGAGCGTGCTGTAGGTGAATAAGGAACACACCACCACTAAGAACAACAATTGTAACCCAATCATGTTTAAATGAAATATGAGCTAAGACATTTGAGTAAGATAAGGATTTTCAGAGGCTGTGCCAAAGACTAGAATTGAAGAGGGATTTTTATTTCCACAGTTTCATATTGGATTACTCTAATCTTTCCCTCTCTCATTCACTTTCTTTGTAATTTTGGAAAAAACAATCAAATGAACAAAGTAGTCTGTCCAGCGGGTCTAGCTCAAGTTACTGGAAATATGGTGAGAGCTGGCTGTGATTCCAGTGAGTGACTGCAAAGCTGAGTGGTTTTGGTGATCTCTACTAACACCAGTAAACAAGAATATCCTCCTTTCATCTCATACTGTAGAGCCCTTACTCCTATTAATGGAATCCTTGATGACTGTCTGAACTGCATTTTTGAAGGATGCCTACTTTTATTTAATTTAAAGGTAGTATAAAGAGGATACTTGGCACACACTGGCTGCCAACTTGGTAACACTTTGTTTGCATTTATCACAGATTTGTTTGGGTTAGTTTCAGCCCCTTGCCTTAGGCAGCAATGCCACCCACTAGATTAGGTTGCTTAAGGCCATCTGACCTTGAACATTTGGATTGATGGCACATCTACAGCTTCTCTAGGAAACTTGCTAGAGTGCATTACTACTCTGAGTAAAGAATTTCTTTCTAATATCTAATTCAAATCTTTACTCATATTTAAAACTGTTCCCCTTTTTACTATCTACTCATAAAAAAAGCTGTTCTCCCTTTTATTCATGAGCACTCTTTAAATACTGGGAGGCTTCAATGAGGTCTCCCTGAAGCCTTCTCCAGGATGAAGTGCTCCAGCCCTCTAGCCTTCCTCTGGAACACTCTGAGAGGTCCACATCTTTCTTAAGCTGAGTACCACAGAACTGGATGCAGTACTCCAGCTGGGGTCTCACATAGGCACAGGTGGAGAATCACCTCACCCAATCTGCTGGTCCTGCCATTTAGAGAGGTTTGTTCAAAATATGTTCCTCTGAATGGATTCTCAGGGCAGGGAGTTGGAGGTGGGAGAAGAGCTCATGATTGTTGAAAAAATACAACTCTATGGTCTTTGAATAAACAGGGAAGAAGAGAATGGCTTGTGGGCCTGCTGTGCCTTTTTGAAAAGATAGGAGGGTGCATTTGCAATTTCCCTGCCTTAACTCTGCCAACCTACTGCTGCCATGAGACAGACACATTAAACCCAAGAAACATCCACTTTGGATATATACTGATGTATCAAAGCCTTCTGGAGGAAAACAGGTTTGTGGGAGTTTCTTTTGGCACAGTAAAATGTGTGTTGACCTTGCATTGAATTAGTGCCCAGTGGGCTCCTTGAGTGACAAGACCGGTGTGTGCATGGAGCCTCACAAGGGTGTGTGAGTAGGATCTCACAGCAGTCCTCAGCCTCTGCGTGTGGACACTGCAGTTCTCCCCTCATGTCCCTCATGCTTGGTTTCTTGGTATTTCTCTTGGATTATAAGAAGCCAAAGGCACTAGATGAAAGCAGTGATTAAATGCACTTTTTAAAAAAAAAATTATTTACTTTTATTTCAGTTGCTTTAACTAGTTTCTGAAAGTGGCAGCAGTCATTTATCAGCACCAGCTGACTGGCTGATCAACACCTTTTCTTGCTGCTCTTCTTCTTTCTCTTGCTGTTCATTGCTACTTTTGGTGATACATTTCAACTGTGAAATTAAAAAAAAAAAAAAATATGAGCTCTCCTGTTGCACAGCAATAAGGACTTCTTTATGAAGTAAAATGGGTGTTGCCTCTTTCTGTGGATCAGTGCTTGAAATGAGAAAAAAAAAGTCATCACTCTAGATGTACTACTATTGATTTATTTTGAGTCTTCTTTAGCTTTATAGTCTTGTAATATGAACTATTTTCGCCCCACAGGATAAGGGACTAGCCACAACTAGCCAGATATGGTTACCTGAGACAGAAGATGACTAACTCAGCTTCTGCCCTTTGTTCTTGATTTACTGGTAGTCTATAAGGAATACCTGCATGAGTGGGTTGCTTAGTTTTCTCCAACCTGTGTTCACTTTGCAAATGGGTGTGTTGCTGCTGAGGTGGGGGTGACCCTTGAATCAGGGCCAGGATGGAGCTCTGCAGCTCTGACCTGGTTATGCTTGTTCCTAGTAATAACTGAAGCCAGGATACCCCTGTCTTTTTCTATGGTACAGTTTCACTCTGTAATTGGAGAAATGGCAAAAGATGGAGTAGGAAGCTCTGCTTTTAAATATTCTCACGCTTTAACTTTTTAATCAAATGTTTGTTTGCTTTTTTTATAATGAATTGTGCTCAACTTCTCTTAAGTGAAACTTTAAGCAGTGTAGGTATAAATATATAACAGTCTAAATATTGTTTGTAATCTTGTGATCTTTTTGTGTGCTTCCTCTTCAGCTGTTTTGAACGTATCTGGATGTGTCTGTCAAATTTAGGCAGTTGTTACTTTTTTTTTTTTTTAACTGTAGGGAAAAATATCTATAATGCATAATTTATATCCATATATATATGGAACTGTTTGGATGATGGTGTTTAGGTTTTGTGCATGGTGCTTTCAGGGTTTTCCATTTGTGCCAGCTTTTTTATGTTGCAGCATAGGTACTGTAGTGTGTGGGTGGTGTGGATCAGTTACCTCTGTGTGGACACCAGCTACAATCTGAAAAAGTTCAAATATCTCTCTGTTCTTCTTCTAGAACTTTTATTACAGAAAGAGTGATACAACTTATTGGCTCTACTTGCATTTCAGGCTGTTGTACATAAGTATCTGGTTGTCTCACTGTTTCTATGTTTCTGGTCAGTTTTGGAAAATCAGTGAGTAGCTAGTGAGGTCAGTGCTGCTTAACAAGCCTTTTCCAGGTTTTCCTCTTGTCCAAAAAGACAGCTATAAATCAGTGAATCAGCACCTAAGCAACTACTACTTCTTAATACTGATCTTGTCATGACAGAGAACAGATCTTACCATTTCAGTATGAAACTGAGGATGATGATTAGCACTTCAGTTACATTTTTAATGAGGAAGACCTGTATAAAGACAGTCTTAATTTCTTTGCTTCCTTCCTGTAAACCCTGTGGTCAGGTCTGACTATCCACAGCTGATGATTCTGACTAAAGCATTTATTTTGTTGCCTGTTACACCTGGTTTTGTTTCTTCACTTTTGGTCAATGAGACTACACCTAGGTAGTCCCACTCTTTGTAGAGACAAGATTTCAAAAATTTCCATAGGGATTCAAAAATATACCATGGATGTTTTCCAAAGAAACTGTTTATTTGCAAAGATGAGACTATAATTAAAATGAACACATAGGGGTTTTCTTATAGCTTTATGGTACCATTTAATGCTTCTACTAAAATCAAAACCCTTGAAATGTTGCAGAAGACTGATGATGGAGTAACCCTGTGTTTGACTTGGAGAAGTAGCATTACTTTTGTCCCATTTGATGATGCTTATTTCTGTTTATCGATTCATGATACTGGTAGTATTCTTTTATTGTGATTATAGGAAAATATGAAAAAGCCTACAGGATGAGTCCCATTTAAGTGAATTGTATAACCTTTTGGATCTTCTTTGCAATACAGTAAAGTGTGATGCAAAAATTGATAAATTATTTGAAGGGATGGGTTAGAGATTTTTAGAACAAACAGTTTTGTAAGATCTTGCTTAGGTCTTGGAGAATCTCACCTTCTGGCAGTAATAGAAATGAATTATGCAGTTTAATAATAACAAAATGCAGATCAGAATTTTAGGACTAGTAAGGAATACTGAACGGTTAAATGCTATTATGAAGAAAAAGATTAAATAAAATAATTTCTAGAAAGCTGAATAGATGTCTCATTCATGATGATATAAACCAGCTCAGTTAAATAGTCTTTAAAAGATTGTTTGCAGGAATTCTGTCTTTTGATTTTACTAAGAGGTTTTTTAATAAGGATTTCAATGTGAATTATGATCAGTGGGAGAAGCATGTAATGAATGAACTAGATGGGGCTCTTTGTGACAGTCTCCAGAGACAGGAGAAGTGATGTATAGCAGATAAACATGGGATTAACGTGGAGGAGAGGGGAGGGACCAACATCCTGAATTGTTACTAATAAGCACTAATGAGAGAACATCAGCCGTCCTTTGTGTTGAAAAATGCAGGCAATTTACTAATTAAAAATAATTTATAAAGTGGCTTCTCAGTTTGTATTCTGCCTGTAATGTATGTGTACAAGTGAAGCTGGAGGCAGAGTAGCAAAGTCATCCTATATAAGGAAGATTTCAAGAGTTCATTGCTTTAATATTTACCTGAACTTTCAAAGTGTTGTTTTGTTCACTTCCATCTTTGTGTGTACACATGAAAGAGATTTAAAAAACTTTTTGGCAAGACTCAGCATTAAGTAATGGAAATAAAAGATATTTCCATTTCTCCCATAACTTCTATTAAAAAATACAGCATGCAATGTACAGTGCCTTAAAGCCCAAATGAATACCATGTTCAGCTGAACCTATGAAAATGAGAGGAACATAGGTACAATGTACTTATTCTTATTTATTTTGTCTGTGGGAAACTTCCTGTTCCTGTAGTGCTTTTTGTACACTGAAGTCACAAGATATTAGTAAAGCGCAACTTCTTTTCTCTAATTATGCAGTATAAATGGAAATTGTGGGCAAATCTCCTAATCTCCATAGAGACAGCACAACATTTATCTAATTAGTAGTTTGCCTTTTGGCATTACTTTGAATAAATTAGCATTTCATTACATACCCTGAACTACTTGGAAAAAGTTTCCCAGAGTAGTATGTAATCTTTCTTCTCTGAACAGTGTATTTTGAATTTGCACAGGTTAATAATATCCTTTGTAACTGGAAAGAGACAGAGTAGCAACACTGTTGTATTTTTAATATCTTGCACTTGCAGGTTCTTTGATTTCTTCAAACCTTAGATATCAGAGTAAAATCTTATGTCACCTTATTTAATGGTTTGCTCCTTCACCAGGGAAAAACACAAAAAAAGAAAAGAAAAAAAAGAACAATTTTGAAATACAACTTGACCTCCTTTCTCTACTGTTTCCAGAGGTTGAACTTTTCTTTCAAATTGCGAAGTCACACTCTATTGCTAATTGTAAATGAGCTTTTCTACAGTATTTCCAATGCAGCGAATCCAGAATACACAATTTGTTTTCCTTTCTTGTACATAAATCAGTGGCAGGAAACTGAGTGACTGAGTTCAGGTATTGACTGCCAGATAAGACGAGTGGCTGCTTATTATACTTTTCCTGAACAGTACTGAGAATGAAAACTTGGATGGGAAATTAAAAGAGGTAATTCATCAAGGATAGAATTTAATTGATTTTCTTTCTAAGTATTAAAAAGAGCAGAAAAAAAAAATCCATGGAAGTGATAAAGGGTGGTAATTTCCTTTCCTTGAGTCACTGGCTCTTTCAGACCCCTCTTACCCCTTCACAGAGTCATTGGCTGCCACCTGTGGCAGGAGATAGGCATAAAGTATGGTGTTAAATATTTGACTCTTCTCAAAGTAGCCTTGGCAGCAGGGATGTATGGTTACACCATCATTGCCATGGTTGCCTTTTGGTAGATGGAAGCCTGCAAAGAATCTGTCAGTTTTTGCTAAATCCAGAGGAATGAAGCGTCTTCATTTTGCGTTCTTTGATCATGACACTGGGCGTGCTGGCAGGAGACAGGGTACGTGTGCTTCAGTGGGGGAAAGGGTCTCTGCACAGGAGTTAGCAGGTCTCATTCAGTAAGAGAGCTTTAAACAAGATTTGGAGGGGCGAGGGGATAAAATCACGACCACTGAAGACAGACCTGGAGGCAGCATGCCACTGTTTGACAGACAGTGTGCTAATGAGGTCCTTTGGCTTGCTGTCTCGTTAGTGGTTGGGAGTGGAGATCCATGCAGCAGCAATGGTTATTGATGTGCTAGAAACTGCAGAAGCACCTGGGAATGCTCATGCAGGAATTGGAGCTTCTTCCCCTGAAAAGGCAGTGGGATTGAACACCCAAATGAAGTGCATCTACACATATGCATGCAGCATGGGCAACAAACAGGAGGAACTGGAACCCACTGTGCAGCAGGAAAACTAGGATATAGGGGTTTGGAATTAGATGATGTTTAAGCTCTGTTCCAACTCAAACCGTTCTATGATTCTGTGACAAGGGGAAATGGCCTCAAGTTGCACCTGCAGATGTTTAGATTGGAGATTAGAAAAAAATCTCTTCACTGATTGGGTGATCAGGTCTTGGAACAGGCTCTCCAGGGAAGTGGTAGAATTACAATCCCTGCAGTGTTCAAAAGACGTGGCATGGAGGAACATGCTTTGGTGGTTGACAGTGAGACTCGATGATCGTAGAGGCCTTCTCCAACCTTAGCGTTCTCTGTTCTGTTTGGCTGTCAGACTGGATTTTGTATCTTGTAGCACAACACATGTAGAGCTTACCCTATTTGTGACCTTGGAAGCAGTTACAAAAGGACCCCCAGTGCAGTGCTGCACGTGAAGGTCCCAGCAGCGTGTTCAACTGGGCTCACTGATGTCAATTTTTGGCTTCTTCTTTAGGCTGGATTCTCTGAGCAGATGGTCACTTATCTCCCTAGTGGTGAGGCAAGACAACCCTGTACATTCACTTGACCCTTGCTAAATGTTGTCTTGTTTTTGTGCCCTGGGAAGGCTTTTTTGCCTCATAATTTGTTATTTGACTCTTGAGTTATGTCATGGTGAGAGAGGAGCTCATGTTCCTTTCTAGCTCTTCCAGCTTCTTTAGTTTTCCCTCTTGATCAGTAATTATTTTGTATTCCTGATCAATGAGTTAGCTAGAGTTTTGAGATGATTCATCTCAGATCTTCTATTGTGATGAGCACCCTGCAAACAAAACCCCAGAAAATTTCTTTTCTAACTTGGGTCAAATCTGTCTCTTTTTAACAACAGGTGGAGCAATTAATGGAAAATTTGAAGACAAGGGAAGACAGAAAAGAAATAAAGACAGTTCAATAATTTCTCTCTCCTTCCCTCTTAAGCATCATTGTGGGCAGATTTCTGCTTTCTGGTCTGGTCCTTGATTACCTCAGTACCTTTGTGAGAAGCTGGCAGAGGTTTCCAGTCCTCCCCCAACCCAGTGCCTTGGAATGTTGTGCCTGCACCCTCTGAGGCTGGTTAATGCCTGGCCATAAAAGCAGAATGCCAGAAAAATCTGTGACTTAGGTGACTGTACACACCCTCATTGCAGGACCCCAACTCTTGGCTGCCACATTTTGCACTGTCCTGTGGCTATATCTGTCCTCATAGGGGCCATTCAGTAGCTCACAAAACAGCGCTTTCTTCCTTCTGTCTTTATCCAGATGCTCAGAAACTTTACTTACAACTGTACAACTGTAAGAACAGAGAACACTAATTTATATCCTAGATACGTATTGAAATTACCTTCTCTTTCTGTATTACATTTTAAAGGCACTTGGCTGAAGCCTTCCTGTCTTCTTCTGTATGTTTTAATAAATGTTACTGTGTTTGTTAGTTATGTTGATATTGTGAGCAAACATGGTCCAGGAAACATGAGTTTGGGATTGCATAAATTGCCAAAAAATTTTTCTTACCTGCTCCAAACATATTGTTTGTTTTAGGGAGATCTTATCTGGGGATTTGAAAAATGGGAAGGCTGTAGAGGTATGTTAAAGAGAAAGACTGCTCTAATCTTATGGTCTGAACTTTGTTCTACAGCTTGATGACTGCACCCTGCAATTGTCTCACAATGGTACCTATCTGGATCTAGAATCCACCCTAGCAGAGCAAAGGGATGAATTAGAAGGCTTCCAGGAGGATGCTGGGTAAGTAAAGGTTAACTAAATTTTTATCAAAAAGCATGTGGTTAACTTCAGGTCAACATAGGAACAGAAAAGAATGCCTTTCAGGTGATTGTCTTACTTAAGATGTAAAATTAGCAGAAAGTCTAGAGCTATTTTTATCTTTCTGGTTACTGTATTGGACTGGATAGTTGTGATTATTTTTTGGGTGAGTTTAACTGAATTTTGAATTGGTCAGTTTGTTAACAGTAGGAGATGCAGCCCTTTTGCTTATGCTCCTTCTCCACTTCCTCTGATAGTTGTCTTGCCTTTGATGAATATGCCTTAGAAATTTGAACGGTGCCTCTGAAGATTATTCTATGTGGAGAAGAATTTTAAATAATATTTTACAGATATTCATGTGTGTGCATTTGTGTATGTCTTATTCACATATACCAGTTTGGGGCATGTTTTATCACCATTACAAGATAAAAACGGTTAGAAACCAGTTAGAAGAGAGTTTATCTATAGAGTAGCCAATACAAGCTGAACTGAGCCTCCTTTCCTATGCAATAGGAATTTTAAGTGTAGAAGTTAATATGGTCTTCAGTTTTGTCCAAAGGTGATAAAAGTCACCACAAAGAACAATTTCATATTTCCAGCTAACTTTATAGTGAGTTGAAAGCAAGTAATATAAAGGATTTTTTTTTTGGGTAGCAATACTATTTGAATTTGTCACATTTTTTCCTTTCCATTGGTGTGTCTGTGATAATTCTGGTAATCTTAACTTTGCTACTTTTAACACCTCACAGTAGCAATTTCATACTGCCAAGAAATCTGGCAAGTGAGACTGTTTGCTGCTTTTCCTGCCAGACTTTGCTCTTGAAATGGCAAACTCCTGTCCACCTTGTTTTATTTTTATGCTTCTTTTGGGCATGTAAAATCAATTATATGAATTGTTCCTGAAACACAATTATAATTTTCTCTGTGGTGGCTATGATGGGGCAAAAGAAAAGCCAAAACAAGAAACATGGAACTGCTGCTTGAAGTTTTGTATTGGTGAGGATTCAGATGGATTTCTGCATTTCATTTTTGTCCATGTTTTGTGAGAGAAGAAAAGATAAGCACCACCAGAGCTTTCCAAGTATGTGGGATAAGCTTCTCTGTGGGACTTAACATTGTTAATTGATGGTAAATGCAGCTTATGTGATGTTATTCAGAAAAATTCTAGGTATAAGGTACCAAATGCAGTCAGTAGCATCTTCCTCTGTCCTGTATTTCTAGCAGATTAAATTCTAGTTTTTGGCCTTGCAGTTCTGAGACCAAAACACTGAGCTGGAGCTTCTGGCTGCAGACTTTGGGAGCTTAACAGCAGCCTGCTGTCTGGGAAGGACTGGCTGCAGAAACCATTTAGTCACTCTCTTTTTCTGTCTGGGTCATTTCAAGGTCCTGCTCTTAATCTTCAAAGCTTTTAATTTTCTGAGATTAGGCTACCTCAGGACCTGCCTTTCTGCCATGCCAAAGCTGCTGTGCTCATCAGGGTCACTGAAGCTTGCTGAACTCTGAGTGAAGGCTTTAGTAGCTGGATATTCATGGCATTTTTAAAATTTTAGAACCTTAGCTGTGGAAACTTCTACTCAAAGTGGCTAGAATGTCCTGTAATCTGGCTGTTTTCAGCATCTTTTTGCCAAAAGTTCGTGTTCATCCAGGAAAATTAATGAAGATTTTTTTAAAAATACTGTTGAAAGGAAACTTGTAAATAAAACAAAACAAGCAGAAAGCAAAGTCTAAAAATCTTTGATGGTTTGAGAGGCTGTAGGTGTTTGTTTTCTCTGGGAGGGATTGGATGATCACAGTGGAAAACATGCAGGATTTTTCTTCAAAAGGAAAGATGAGAATGGTGGCAGTTGCTGGAGGTTTATAATGTGAAAATGTAAATAACCTGTATAAGAAACATATGCACTCATGCAATTTCAACTGAATGCTCTGTTACTGAATGTGGTGAAAAGAGGCTTTTGGTAGTTGCTGTCTACTCCAGCAGAATCAAAACTTCTATCTAGTGAAGGAGAAAAGCCAGCACATGTGCCCTTGTACCCCAGAGGGCTAACTCAAACATGAGTGGGGATTGGACTGCTTTCTGGTCTCCACAACTTTACCTGCTGTCATTTGCACCCTGTGAGATTCAGGAGAATCAGGTTGTTTTATACAGGGCCCAGTTTTGGAAGAGCCAGGATGAACATCTGGCCAAGTAATGAGTCTGGCCCTACAGAAGGTGTTGCAACTACCAAAAGGGTCAGTAGGAGCATGTAGGAAACCAACCTTTCTTTTCAAGTCTGGTTGTGCTCATGGTTCACTTGCTTCTTGAGTTGCTTAGATGTTTGGCTTTTTTGTCTTGCTTCCAACACAAGTTACTTTTGGATGCTGAATTGTGTCGGGTAGTACGCAGTGGAGGTTGTTCAGGTGGCCTGGCTGCTTTAAGGTGTTGGTGACAGGTAAAGCTCCTTTCCTTCGCTTCCTTGAGGTTTTACAGAGAAAGCAAAAATCCTCAAGAAGCTGATGTGTTTAAATTGCCATATAATTGCTCAAGCTCTCTTTGTGGATATGTCTGAACAGTCCCTCATGGTAGCCCACAAGGTAACACAGTCCTAAAATGCAGAACATGAGTTTCTTTAGGCAGTATGCTATGAGCAATGAAAACCACTTCAGGGAATATGTTTTCAAGACTTCCATTCAGCAGGGATTCTTTTAAAGTACTTCTGATAAATGGCTTCAGTGCTAATGTTTCTGCATTCCTTCTAGACACCCTTTCTCAAGCCATTTTTGTTGGGTGAGCCCCATGACAGACCTTTTCCCTCTTGATGGTGCTGTTCATTCTCCAGACTCCATTGCCTCTGTTGGAGGCAATGGAGTCTGGCAAGGATCTCTAACATTCTTTTCCTGCTTATGTACTATATTTTTTCCCGCTTAGACTTTGCAAATAGCATGATTGTGAGTATGAAAACTTTTTGTCACTTGTTCACATAAGGAAGTTGGGGATGCATTAGAAAGCTAATTTAGTTTCTGTCTTACAAAAATGGTATGGCTTGTTTCTTGAAGCAGTACTGAAATCTAGCAGATTCCATACTGATTTTATACATTTCTCTGTTTCTCAGTGCCAACAACATGAAAAATAAGGGAGGTACCAGGGAAAGATTGTAACTGTGTTGCTACAAACAGGAGACTGTGACATCTTATTGACATTATTTACTCATGTTGTGAAGAATATATTAGTCCACCCAAATATTTTAAGTTCTGTGATATTTAGCTATTAGGTCTGAGGAAATGCTGAATCTGAAAAATGCAATTGATGGTCACAATACAAAACCAAGCAAGAAAAAAACCTCGACAAAAACACAATAAAAACAGCTCTCTAGAAACATCAAACTAAAAAAAACCTATCTGTGCTGAAAGGTAATTTTTGGAAGGTATAAGAATTTCTACAGGGTAGCAGTGTTCCAGTCTAAAATATATCAGATTGAGATGTTGAACCACATTTTGAAGTGGATGTTTAGCTAAAACTTCACTGTTGCAGAATAAATCGTGATACAGATTAGAATTTCATATTCCTAAAGAAATACATTGGTTTTTAAGGATGAGTAAGTTGATACTGTTCTTAATTACCTCACAAAGATTGAGGGTAGTAACTATTACAACCTATATTTTCAAAAATTTATGCAGCTTTTTAGCGTCTTGATATAATTTTCTTGTTTATATAAAAATAATTAGATAAAATATTGAAAGTAATCTTTAGGTGGAACTGTAGTAATTGATTTCCATAGTTATTTTGCAGCAACCACTGACAGCAAAATTAAATAAAATTACTGGTCCCATTTGGTTCCTGTTCCCCACACAGAACAATTGGCAAGGCATCTCTGAGCATTCCTGCTTCCAGAGCGTGTAATCAAAATAATTACACAAATGTGCATATATTTTGTGGGCTTGACAGATGAGACATGTGACTTTGAGAGATGTATCCTGAAAGCAGGATGGAGGCAATTAACAGTTGAAAGTTCCACCATGAAAATTATTCATCAGTTATGAGATAAGGATTTTTTGTCAGTGGATCTCCTTGATACCGTATCTTGTAAAGAAATGATTGATAAATTAAAGTTTCTACTAATAGTAAAATGCTACTACCTTTGTAGTTAAAAAATTAATATGATTCTTGAATATAAAATGTATTTAGAAAACAAGCATCTTCAAAATAATAGCAAACATAGCAAATTTTACTGTAAGCCAAGGCTTGTTTTCTTACATAGTTTCAGCTTTAAAGCTGGCTCAATGTTATAGAAGTAAATCTCCTCTGCATATCTTGAGGTCAGAGACTGTAAGTCACTTTGCTTGCACCAAAAGACACAAAATGCAAGGTCAAAGTGAACTTTTGAAAAGCAGCTGTGGTGCCCTGTTTTGGTGTGTGCTGTCTAGGAGGAGTCTGGAGTGTGACAGTAAGCACAGAAATTAGAACGATCACAATTTACTGTGTATAGTAGAAGTGTGGGGATGTCAGGTGGGGGTTGCAGTCTGTGCACCTTACAGCTAGACCATTCCAGTCTAGATGAAGACCCTTCAGGCAAGTAGCCTACTAAAAAAAAAGTTGCAATACTGGATAGTGTTAACTTTCAAGGATGAACATGTCCTTCAAAGGGAAGCAGAGTTTTGCTCTTTTCCAAGTGCCCACATCTTGGAAACTGCACCACACTTTTTCCAGTTGAGGAAGCCAACATCTGTAGCAGTGGCTCCCCTGGCTTGGACAAGGAGGCTTCATGAGCTCTTTACCCTCTGTGTCATTTTGATTTGGAGTGGACAGGAGCCTGAGATTGGTAGAGTTGACTGGGGCAGATCAGAGCTGCCTCCTGGAGTTGACGCTTAGGAATTTGATGGGGCATAGTGCTCTTAATCTATGTGCTAGAGAGTAGTGTCAAAAGCTTATGGTGACTCTTAGGGTGTAAGATGGCACTGCAAATACCAAGTGTTCTGTGGTCTGGTTTTGCTCTATGGGGGGTTTTGTGGGTGTTTTTTTTGGTGAGGGTGTTTGAATGTTGGGTTACTTAAGAGCTTGACTAGTGATTTTACAGCTTTTGTTTGTCAATACTGAGCAGTTGTGTCTCTTTCTCTCCCACTTTGCCCCAGAGTTTACTCAGTTGTAAAGGGAAAAAATCTACATCTGTACCAAGGTACCTGTGGAAACATCTGAAGATTTGCTATTCTTGAATTTAGAGATTACTGGTGGCAAATGAATGCAATAAGAATGCTTGTATTAAAAAATAATTTCCAGTGCAAAACGTATTGTAAAAATACTGTTGTGCTCAGCTCTCTCCCAGCCTGTTACATACCAAATAAAGTGGCAAACCAAAAAGCGTGTGAATAATTCTTACAGTTTTTCCTAGGACAGCTTTTTTTAAAGATAGCCAAATTTGGTATTCAGGTTTACATGTGAAAATAGCTGAGAAGTCCATTATTTTATGGTGGAAACTTAAATAAAAACAGCTTATGGAAACAGCTGATGCCAGATGTTCTATTTAAAACCATTTAATTTTATTAACATTGAAGCTGCTTAATAGCTGTGTTTGCACTCTGCCCTGCTCCTCGATGACGAGGCTGTAAGTTAAGTGAGCGGCTCTCGAGGCTTGGAAATGTGTTTCCCTTCAATTTGTGAGGAGGAAATCCCTTCCTCTCTCCATAAACAGATCATCTGTGGGGCTTCAGGTAGGGTTGCCAGAAAGTGCTGCAGGGCTGCTCTGAACTCAACTCCTATTATGAGTAAAACCACTGATTTGGGAATCCAAGCCTGGAACAACACCAGCACTGTGGGCACTCACCAGCTGCTGGGGCAAACCAGTGTAGTGTTGCCCAGAGTGTGTGGGCAGCCAAGGGAGTTTGTGCTGGGTGATTAATAATAGCTGTGAATTAGCTACACTTCCTGTTCCATGGCAACTGTTCCTGTGTGTGCTCCTACCCGGCGGTAAATGCAGAAGTTTGTGTAAGCAAGCTCTCACTTGCTTTTATCCCATGGGAATCCATTTGTCTATGTGCTTGGTGTGTGGTGTGTTTGTTTGGTTTACCCCTGACCAAACTAAGGTGGTAATCTGCTTCTGTTAAAAGTAAGTGTCTCCAATTTAACTTCCAGTTGTGAGTTAACAGCTTAAACCGCTGCAAATCTGTGACTAGCCCAGGATCTCTGGTAATGAAGCCATGAAAATTAGTGAATATTGCCAGGGTTAAGACCACAGCAGTACAGCAACACAGTAGTTTATTTCACGTTTACTGCTCAGTAACTGTGCACACTAGTAAAAGCATTGGTGGCCCAGCAGTAAATTTAAAGCCCTTTTCTGAAGTGGAATTAATATGGAGAAATAAGCAGCATGAGAACAGTGTTTTACATTTAGGAATTTGTATGCTGAGTTAGGAAGAAGCCCTTGCCAAATATGATGCTAATGGGAAACTTCCAAAAGCAGAAAGAGACACAAAGAAGTATGTTGATCAGTGCAAAGGAGACTTTGTTTTTATGTACTTACATACACGTATGCATGTTCTACTGCAAGGTAGGACAGCTGTTTTAAAGCTTGTTGAGTCTGGTTAAAATAGTCACATTCTGATAAGGCGTAAAAGACCAACTAAATGAGTAGGGCATTGTTTTGAAATATGTTTTGCTGCTTTGGATAATATCTTCATTTTATCTTTTTAGTATCATCAGTTAAACTGGAAAACTATAAAAGATTAGGCTTTTTCCCTTAAGGTAGTAGAGAATGATTTCTAGTGAAGTGGAAATGTTTATGAAAAGTTCTTAAAACTATTTTTTACAAACTGAGTCAATTTTTTGCTTTTTTTAATTACAGAAAAATTAGATGCCTCTTTTGGAACTGTAAGTCAGATTAAGGTCAGGTATCAGGGGCCTTTGTGAGAACGAAAATTATTATTCAGGTGCTGTTCATTTCTGCTCTGGATCTGTGGAACTTCTAATGGAGTTGGTTACAAAATCACCAAATAGGTCACGTTGGAAGAGACGGCAGTGGGATTTCTGATCCAAACTCCCTTCTCAAGCAGGGTCATCCCAGAGCCCATTGCACAGGATTGTGTCCAGATGGTTCTTGAATATCTTAAAGGAAGGAGACTCCATAACCTTTCTGGGCAACCTGTTCCAGTACTTGGTCACCTGCACAGTGATGAAGTTCTTTCTTATGTTTAGGTGGAGCTTCCTGGGCATCAGTTTCTGCCCATTGCCTCTTGCCCTATTGCTGGGCACCACTGAGCAGGGCCTGGATCCACTCTCTTGACACCTTCTTTTCAGGTACTGACAGACACTGATGAGATGCTCTCTGTTGTCTCCTCTGGAGGCTGAACAAACCAGCACCTTTAGCCTTTCTCCGTAAGTCCCTTAATGATCTTTGTAGCCCTCTGTTCTCTGTGTGTCTCTTGTGCTCCTCACAGCTCTCCAGATGTGGCCTCACCAGGGCTGAGTAGAGGGCCAGGGTCACCTCCCTCGACCTGCTGGCAGTGCTCTTCCTAATGCATCCAGTGATCTGGAACCAAAACTGTGGCTGGGAGAACTGGAGGGACCCTTTGCCTGAAGATCTGGAAATATCAAGTGACTCAGTTATTGGAGATTAATTTATTTTACTTTCCTCCTTGTCCTGTAGATTTCCAGTTCTTTTAACAGTTTTTCCCAAAAATCTGGATATTTCAAGACATCTGTTTCTCCAAGGTTTTAAATTAAAATCCTCATGTAACATTAACTTCCAAGTGCAGGTCATAGCAAAACCATATGACCAGAAATTACCTGGTGTAAAGATTCCTGGGAGGAATGTGCAGCCAGAGCCTGACAGTTACTGACAGCAGTGGGAAATACAAAACCTAAGAACTGGAAAGCACTGGTCAAGTGGTGTGTCATCATCATGATACGAGGTTGACAAGAAATGTGGAAACGCTTTTAGTTTTGTGTGTTACCCAGAACAATATTATTGCTAAAATAGCTCTTCTAATGCAGTTCTCTTCACCAATTTCCAACTCATAAAGTCTGTGTTTCCTTAATACAAAAATATTAAGATGGATATTTAATTGATCATGCTATCAATGTTTCACAAAATGACAGGATAAGCGTCCCACTGAAAATGATTATATATGGGTTGAGAAGGGACATAGTTTTTTTCATGAATGACAGCTCTTGAAAAATGGTCATTTTCTGACTGTGAAGGCAGCAGTCAACTCTCAAACATTTGAGGGGCTTTTGGAAGGTTTTTGTTTTGCTGTGTGGAAATTGAGCCATTAACAACTGAGAAAGAGCCAGCATGATGATTCAGAAAGTACAGGGAGGAAGTGGGGAGGGGATTCTCACTTTCCATCTTCTGAAGTTTGCTTGCACGTAAACTACTAAAAAGGACAAATGGAACAAATGTTTCCCTCATTTTGAACTCATTGCATTTTAGAGAGTGTGAAGGTGATTCATTATCTTCTGGCAAAAATCATTGCCTTGTGGTGAGGTATGCAGAAGACTCCACCTTTTACTGACATATACTCAGAATACATTAGTAATAAATAATTTGGTGCTATTCATGTGGCTTATAATGCATACTTGGTGAATTCATTAATTGTTTCACTCTACACGTTTGAGTTTCTCATTTTCTTCCCCTTTCTCCTTCTATCTCATTTTGTTTCCATTTAAAAAGAAGGGAAAAAAAAAGAAAGATGACAACCCTGTCTAGTAAATGTACTTGTGAAGAGTTAGAGGGTTCTAAAAACCCCGCATCTTGTAGCAGTACTCCTTATTTGCACAGTTGTATAGACAATGGTGTGTCAGCCAGGATATTCTTCCACTCACTGGCATTCAGATGTAACTTTTCTGGGTGGTTTATAGGTTTTTAGTGGGAATGAGGCAGTTATTTATTAAAATCATGTTGACAAACACAGAACACAATACTGGAATAATATGCAGGGAAAAAAGTGTACAAATGTAAGCATACTTTGTTTTGTATAGTGTTGCTTGCTCTAATAATTGGCAAGATTTGCCTGCCCAGTTTTTGCCTAGGGAATATGCTGGGATTATTTCTACTTGGATTAGTAATGTTTTAATAATTTTCTTTTTTTTTCTTTTTTTTTTAATGTGGAGTGAACAGACTGAGTAGTTACTATCTGTTTATATATTTTTGTCCACTCTTGTCAATGTGCCTTAAGTAAATGTGTCATGATCCAGGAATGCTCTGAATGAAACCACTCTGCAAAATCATTAGATGACTTGTAAGTGTATTACAGAAACAGGATGCAGACACATTCTGATTTCACATTAATTTTTTAGATGGAAAAAATTGGGTAAGAAAAGAAAGCGCACTAACTTCCTCTGAGGATGAGTGTGTGTGTTTGCCTTGTTACAGCTTGTCATGTACCAGAGTAGGTTACTAGTGCTGTCATCCATTTGAGGGGTATTACCATGTAAAAGACTTCTTTTTAATTATTGATATTATTTCCTGAGCTCCTTTGCTTCCCTTATTCAATGGCAATAACATGAGCTTGAACATGACAGTTGGATCTTTGGATAATAGTCACCTAAGAACTTCAAAAAGGTCACTTGTTTGGATAAGATTTTCAGATGAGTTCCAGGAGATTCTTAATTCCATTCTCCATGCACATATGCACTCTCTCACTTTCAAAAGACTTGGCTTTTATACAACATTTTTTTGGAAGTGTCAGAATTTCTTTTTCAATCTCTTGAATCTGCAATTGAATGGAAAGGCATATCATAGTGAAGCAGCCGTCAAACCGTATCTGAACAGCTTTGAAATGAAAGCCTGGGATTTATGCTGTCTGATTAATAGCAGGTTAAAAAACACTTTCCTTATTGTGTGTGTGCTGGCTTGCAGATTTTTTTCAGGGAAAACCTGATAGACTCAAGTGCTTGAGCTCTGGCAAAAATTTTATCCTTTATGCATTCAACAAGAAACAGTTTGTTTTCTTGTTGCTGCTGTGGAGTACCTTAAATTATGAAGCAACTGTGAGGCAATACTCCATTGCAGAAGCATTTTCCACTCCCTAAAAGGTGTGTGCCAGTGAAGAGGGAAACGGAAGGGTTCTGAAACAAAAAAGCAAAAGCCGTTTGCAAAAGTAACGCACTCTAGAGCAAGTCTGTTGCCGTGTATTTGCTTTTGGTGGTATACTGTAGTCCAGGTTTCTTTTGTGGGAGACAGTGATTCTTTCTTGAGCTCAGGAGTTGATGGATGCTGTTCTCATTAAGCTGCTTCTGTTGGAAAACATGGATGTGATTATTGGAGATGGTTAATGCTGCACGAAGAAACCTGAGTGCTATGAAAAGCTGTAAAAATGTGAAGCATGTGTTGTGCATGTGTATTTTGAAAGCAGCATCTGTGCTAGGTAGGTTTTCATAACAGTTAGATTGTTACATCAGGCAGAATTAGCTGCAGAATTGTTATAGGGTAAGTTGTCAGGTTAGGCTGATGTTAAATGCTGTCCAAATCTGGAAATAGTTTGTGTTATCAGGCTGAGGTTAGTTTTTATTCCACCTCTGCCCTCTTTGGGATAAACAGACAACAGCTCATGGTGTTAATTTAGCTGGGTTCAGTAACCCCTTGTGTTTGCTTTGGTAGTGGTTCTGAAGGATTATGAAAAAATCATTTGGTTATTTCAAGAGAGGCTTGGTGTCAGGTAAATGCATGCTTGGCTCATCTGATTCCCTCTGGTTCAGAGTTGGCCTTGCAGTGAGTGAAAAAAATGAATGTGAGGGGAGCTAGAGGCTGGGGGAGCAGCACACCTTCCCATCTAGTAACTAAATAATCAAAATAGCAAGGTACCTTTACTGTTTGCCAGTATATGATTTTATTTTCCTTTATTTTCCTTGTTTTGGTGAAACTTTAGAGGGCAAAGATTATGAAACCTGTAGGTTTTTATGTTAAAAACCTTTTCACAAGTTAAAAGCAGCTGCAGCTTGGGAGTCAGTTGCCCTTTACAGTGCTCCTCTAAAGTAGGATAAGGAAGGGCATCAGCTATGCTGTTAACCCCGTGCAGGGGGAAAGGTAAAGTCCATCCTCCGGACCCCCCTTCTTACAGTCCCATTACTGCTATTGTCAGTTTGAATTGAAACTTCTAGTATTCATTTTCCACCACATCTAGGCTATGTTTCCAGAATCTTGGCTGGGATCTGAGGGAAAGGATACTCATTACTCAAACTTCTATGTGCACAAACAAGCTACTTTGTAGTTTTAAAAGTTTTTGCATAATTGTACTTTCTAGCACAGCAAATTATTATTCCCTCTGAGTTATCCTCAAGAATTATCTCTGTCTACATCTGACTGATAACACTAATCTTATAGGATAAAATCCCTGCTTGGAACAGAGTAAAATGAGAGCTATGGGAATATGTTACTTGAAAACTGCTCTGAGGGTAGGATATAGTTGCCTATTATGATCTATTTATTTATTTAAAAGATCCCCCCAAAAAACAGTCACCCCAACAAGATGCATCACTCTTAGTTGCTGTGTTGTTATATGAATGTGTGTAGCACTGCATGAATGGTTCAGATCCAAGTTTGACTTTATGGGGTAACTTTTTTTATAATGTACTTTAAATATTGCAGAAATAGAAGAGTGGACACACCCTGGCTAAGAGCAGAGCTTAGACATTCTCTTACCTACATTAACTGAAAAGATCCAAATTGTGAGCTAGAATCATGGCTTCTAACAGCATTGGACTTAGCTTCTGCTTGTGATGGCCTTTTGATGATTCTGATGTCTGCTGCAGATTTTAATTTTTGAGCAAATAGAATTAAGAATAGTAAGCTTGTCTGTATGCCTCTAGAGTGTTATTACAACCACTGCAATTTGTCTGCTGCTGTGCTATAAAATTGTAGCTTTTTCCATCATTGTCAAGGTTGTGTAGAAAGCCGAACAGGAGGAGCCCAGAAGGATATAGCATGGCCTTTTTTAGAATTAACACCTTTCATCTAATTATTTTTCTTTATTGAGTTATTAAACAGTCACTAAGAAAGTTTGAAAAGTGATTTTCTGCTCTGGTTTTAAATGATAAAATAATGTGTTTTGAGAATCAGGGGATTGTTTTAAAAGCTGCTAAGTTTATTGAATTGAAGTATTTAGCCCTTCGACAGAATATTAGGAAGTCTTAATAGTTGCTTCCTGAAAGAAGGAAAACGTTGAAATAGAAAATGTATGTTAATTCATGCATTCTTCTATTTTACAGACATGAGCTTTGTCAAGGAAATAATTGTGGTCTGTATTGCTAATAGTGCCAATGACTCTTAATTGGATATTTACATAAAAATCCCATTTTTTTATACCAGCAGGTCTTTAGTATACGTGTGAGAAGAAGGATGTAATGTCTTAATAAAATAGACTCTTTTAAAATTTCCTTTCAAAGTTTCCTTGAAACATTTAGAGGAAGACTGTGTGTTGGTTTCTTTTAATGTGTCGTTTTAGGGTTAAATGATTATTATTTTGTTTATTAGTGCTTTTACCCCTCTGTACCCTTAACAACATTCTTGGTGTTTTCCTTCTGGTCAAGGAATTGCTTGGCTCAGACAAAGGCTTTATTTGAAAAGAAATAACTGGTTAAGACAGTCAATTGAGGTACTATTTTCAAAATGTCATTTAAATCAAGACATACAAATGGATAATTGAGTGAAACTATTTGTAATGTGGTACGTAAACAACAAAAAATAAAGCATTTATATTCCTTAAGACAGGCACTCAGTGAGCTGTTGGCATGTGCTTATTTACTTTAATTTATTACAGAAATTGAACATAGAAAAGGTTTTGTTTCTTGGTAACTCCAAAGACTAGGAGTTAATCTTATAGCAATAATGAATCTGATCCCAACACAGATCAACAGAATCAGGACAATATCTGAAATTTACCTACTTTTCTGTTGCTAAATTGCACCTAACTGCTGAATTAACTCTGTTAAATACTGCTTGGATTTTTTTTTAATAAATAGTAGCCGGTTGCACTCACTGAAACATATTTTTTTAAAAAAGTCATATAAATAAAAATATAAGACTTGGTTAAGAGTAGATTACAAACTGTCACATTTCTAGTTTTTGTTTTTTATAAATGAATCTTCTTTGTTGGACATAGTCTTTTCTGCTGTGCATTTTTGAACCTACTTTGTTTTTAATGCAAATGACCTGTCTCTCCCCTTCCCTGCCCTGATACCACAGACCTGCCTACAGACTTGCTTTTTAATACTATTTGGCCAGTAGCTCTTGAGTCTGTGAAATCATGGATGGATTTCAAGTTACCTTTTTTCTTTTTGGCATTTATTACTGAAATGTGCTTTTCAGGAAATTGGTATGTGTAGAATCATGGGTGTTGTAATTTTAAGAGGTGATCTTCATTTTGCAAAAGTGTTATTTCTATTGCATGATAATCAAAGTGTTCCTCAGGAAATTGGGTAATTTCTAATATTTTAGAAGTGACTGGTCTTATAACAATTAGTTGCTGTGTGGTAAATCCAGTATGCTGAAACCCCACAAAATGCCTCTGTAGTGATGATCATGGTGTGGCCTGGGGGAAGGGGAGAATGCACCATCATAAGTGAGTCTTAGTCATTTCTGGGGCTTGAATCATATTGATTTTGGTAGGCTGGAAAAATTGCCAATGCAACCAGTGGGAGATGAAAATTAATGTTTGTGTGTGTGAGAATCTTCTGTCCTGGGAGGTATTACAGTTGCAATGACAATATGGAATAGAGCCTGTAGAAGAGAGCTTGCCCTAAGTTTTGCTTTAAGTCTTCAGGGGTCTTTGTAAGGAAGGTGAGGTAGAGGAGGAAGTAGCACCACTGCTGAAGCTTGGAGAACTACCAAAAAAAAAAAAAAAAGGCCTTGTTTAACGTGAGAAACATCATGCATTAGATTTTTAGAAAAGAGGAAAAGACTGTATTAAATTGAAATGGGCCTGGATCTCTACAAGCCTTAAAATGGTGCTGATTTCTTGTGCTTGTGTTTATTCACTCTCAGATGGCTGGGCACTACCTGCTGTCTGTTCTTTCAGCAAGTCACCACAGACCTGTAGATTTCAGCAGAGAGCTGGTGAAGTCATTGCACCCTACAGACTACTTCAGCACTAGAGAGTGTCATGATAGTAATGTCCATTATTTGTGAAATTAGCACTTTCTTTTAGTTGATTAGATTTTCAGGATGGGAAGAATAATATGTCTTATTATAGAGACTTCCTTTTTGTTTGCTAACTCTGGGCTATCCTTTTACAATTCTGAAAGAAACAGTCTTTACTCAGTTCTTCCATTTTCTGATTTTATGTTGGAAGATTTTTGCATGTCAGGTGTATCAACAAGTCCATCTAAGGAGGGAGATCAAGGGAAGCAGTTTCTGTACAGAATCAGATGTTGCAAAGGGCAAGAGGTTTGGTCAAAAATTCTTCACTAACTAATGGCAAATTAAATATTCCAGAGGAGTCCTGGCACTCTTGTGGGGAAGGGCAGCTGTTAAAAATCTGCAGAATATGAACGCAGGCAAAGACTGTGTCCAACTAGAACAACAGGAGAAGTTTAGGTGGTCAGAGAGTCAGTTCTAAACCTCAAACTGCTCCTGGGTATTTCACAGTTGAAACTACAGCCTGCTTTGGTGGAGGCAATAGCATTTGCTGCTTGGCACTTCAAGATTTTCAGAGAAGATTCACACTTTGCCCACTTTGTCCTAATGATGTCCAAGCAGACCCATTAAAGAGTAGTGTTGATTAAAGGTTTTTGGCTTTGCTTTTTTCTAAGAAAACCTGTTTAATTTTTTTCTTTTCATCTATAGAGAAATGTTGTCATTCTGAGACTGGAACTAAGTCCTCTATTAGCAAGTACACAGGTCAATATTAACCATTTTTTTCCAGGCCCTTACTTTTCTCCATTTTCCCTTATATTTTCCTAGGGGCAATATTTTTCTGAAAATACATGTCATAACTTCCTTTTCCTTTCTTCCCCTGCAGATCTTTCAGAGAAGTAATATAAAACTTTTTTTTTCCATGAAAAGAATTAAAAATATTTTTGTTCTGCAAAGTAACTATGGGCAGGAAGACAATAATGTGGGGAAGAATTTGTTGTTACTAGAAAACTGTTTTAAGTTACAGCCAGTAGAAGATTCTGCTGGGTGTCTGTGTGAAGAGTTTAGCCCTGAAGCCTCTCAGCAGAGTTGCAAAGTTTATAACTAAAGAGAGGTTGTGCTGGTTTGTCCTCTAACTTGTATGTAGAAGTGGGTCTACAGTTTGCATGACACAAACTAAGCTGCATCTGATTGTGTTCTAAAAACAGTGTGCCTTCAGGAGTGTTTTCCCACAATAAATTCACTGAATCACACTCTTTGTCTTGTAGGAGGGAGCCTCTGGAGGTCCTCTGGGCCACCTAAAGCCACTTGTCCAGGAATTGCATTTTTAATTTCAAGGAAAAGAGGGAGAACACTCCTCTGTACGAGCATAAAAGGAATTTGTCTTTTCTTACCCTCCCACCTTCCATCCTGTGAGCAGGTTTGGGTGCAGAGACAAGCTGCCCTCATGCCAGTTGGCAGGTGTAGCACCCAGAAATCAGGAACTGTGCTCTTGTCCAGATTGAAGAAATGCAAGTAATGATAATTTGACTGAAAATCAGATGAGGTATTTAGCAGCTAATTAAAATAGTCATTCCATTTAAGTCATTCCAATATGGAACTGAGAGAGTGAAGAAGTACCTCAGTTTTGCCTCTTTGCATGAAAAACACAGCTATTTTTGTGCTTTAAAAACCCATTAGGCTACATAAGCAGGCAGATCTTGGAAAGGTGTTAAACAACCTCTTGTTTAACCTTGGATTTTCTTTTAATACCTAGCATTGAAGTATTTCTGTGAAAAGTGAAGTGTACAGTCATCACTTGATACTTCTCTAATACAGTTTGCATTGTGGTGGGCTGTCCTTGGCAAGTGTCCAGATGCCCACCCACCTGCTCTCTTGCTCCCTGTCCCCAGCAGAAGGGAGGGGAAATAAGGTAAAAAAACTTGTTGTTTGAGATAAAGATGGAGAGATCACTTAACCATTGCTATCATAGACAAAACAGTCTTGATGAGGAAAATTCATTTATTGCAAATTATAATGGAAGTGGATTATGAGAAACAAAGACAAAATTTCCTCTTTGTCTTCCCTTCCCTCTCACCCTTTTTTCCCTAGGCTCAACTTGACTTGTTAATTTCCAGTTCTTCTTCTTCCTCACTATACCTTTACACACTTTTCTTCTCTTTTTAGGAGGGGCAAGAAGCACAGCATAATTCTGAGGACCCAGCTGTCAGTGAGAGTCCATGCCTGCATTGGTAAGTTAAGTTCCACATGTCTGAAAGAGAACAAATAAACAGAATTGATTTCCAAGAAGGAAATCTGGGGAGTATGAGTCAGACTTGGCTGTGTTCCAAATTGATGATAATGACCAGTAAATTGATTTTATTATTTTGTTTGTTGCATGCTGAAATTAGGTTGTATTAACTAACTACTCTTAAAGCATATCAAACATAACAGAGAAGTATGGCATTTGACAGTGAAGTTAGATGGTTGGGTGGTGCTTTGAAGAATCTTCAGTTATCTGTCTTGTCACAGCCTTTGTGTGCACCTGAAAAAGATGTTCTGGATTGGGAATGGGATCTGAAGAATTGTTGGCTGACAGCTAAATGATATATTTGAATAACATATAAAGTTTATTACTTCACATCTTGCAGATCTTGGCTGCATATTTGTCATTATCACAGTGTCAGTGTCTTAAAAACCCTGGTTAAAACAATGCTGTTATGAAGAAAAGTCTAATGAAAGTCATGATGTGCGTGTCAAAAGAGCTTTAAGGTTGCATGAATGGAGGCAGATGGTCTGGCATGGTGTTAATATGTTCTCCAGCATTCTACAGAGCAGAATGTTTCACTGAGTATCAGTGGCAAAGCTAATTCTCATGTCCTGGTGGCAGCATGACAGATTCTATGGGAGTCTGATTTAAAAAAAAAATCTAAAAATCCTGTGTGACTGTGCCACAGTTGTTTTCAGGTTCACCATAGTAGATTCAACAGTCTAATGAATTTAACTTTTTGTTGGTCATGCTTTAAGAGATCATAGCTGAAGCCTTGAAATATAGATGACTTCCTTAAAAGGAGGAGGAGAAAGTCAAAGTTTTGTGTCATTTCTACAGTGACTTTTGGAGGATTCAGGCTTTAAATACAGCTAAACATTTTCCCCTGCCCCCAGGATATGTTATGAAATGGCATTTCTGAGAATTTGAAGAGAGTATAAGCAACCTACAGAATTCCACAAATACTTCTCATTGAGAATGATCTCTAGGCTGCCTTGTGCAGGAACAGTTTCTCCTCTACTACCATTCACTTGAGTAAGAACAGTAGAGCAAGCATACGTGTTAAGTGTTAGAGGAGGAACAGAGATGATGCAAAGTCTAAACTGATTTTATAAATGTGAGTGAAATTAAGAACAGCTTGGAGAAGATTGTTCTTGTTAGGTCTGGAAGTATATTTGGCAAAACAGACTAGTTCAGCAAGACAAGATTTGATAAGTTTCCCGGATTGAGGTTTCATAAAAAGAATTTTCTTGTAACTTTTTTTTTCTCCAGAGTGCAGCCATCGAGGAATTGGAGCACATAAGGTTCTGAGCTTCGATGTGTGGTTGCATTGTTGTTATCTGTTTTCATTCAAGCTTACTGTGGGCAATTAGCCATATTACTGTGCATGTATCTTACTTGTTGCTGTATGAAAGTGTAGTCCCTCGTCAGGTGCCATTGCTCTCTGGCAGCAGTGACGCATTCAGGAGTACAGAGGAAGCCAGGCTGAAAGACTTGATTCCAGATCTCAGACTCCTAAAGAAGGAGGTGTGTTTGGATATGGTCTTTTGGCTTTGTTCATTATAAGTCAGAAAAGCCAAATGCAAGTTCTGGTTCTAATTTTCATCCCCCCTGCTGAAGTTTAGATTTTTGGGGTAAGTTTTTGTTTCAGCCCCTAGCTTGATGTAATGTAGTTTCTTTTCTCTTATTTTCTTTTTTTACATATCAAGCTTGGTTTTTGGTTTTTTTTTTATGGGATAGTTTGAAAGAGTCAGGGAACATTGTGTTTCTTACTACTGGCACTGTTTGCAGAGCTGTGCCTGGCAGTCAAACCTGTCACAGAATAAGAGGGTTATTTCACTGGCACAGTGGGTACTGCTTGTGTGTGTGTGTGCACATCAGCTGCCTGTTAACTTCTCTTTTGAAATGCAAGCATTAGGTTTAGATGTTAAAGGATATGTTATGTATTTGGAGTAGAAGCCAGGAGCTAGAGGAATCCGAGATGGTGTTCTGTGGAGTAAAACTGTCATGTTTTGGGTGTTTTCTTTCAATCTTCACAGTCTTCAGGGAAAGCATTATGGTCAGCAATGTTACTGACTCTGCAAAGTCCCAAACAGGTAGGGCTGCTTTCTGAGAAGGTGTGGTTTGTTATGTAGTGACCTTTCTGCAGAGCCTCCTATCATCTTTGTTCTTAAGAACTGATAGGTATAAAGAAATAGCTCTCCTGCCATAAACTCTCCCATTTTCAAGTTGGATCTATATTTTTTCCTTCTTTCTAAGTCATTGTACTTTTAAATTGTGGGAAATAACAGAAGTGTTTATGTTCAGATGTCCAGATAGAGTTTTCCATCGTTAGTGACTTCAAATCTCTGGAGAATTCAGTGTCAGATGATGTATTGACTACAGGCCAATATTTTTAAGACCTGGGAAGACTTAGCAAGTCCCATGTCAAGTGGGGTAGGGGTTTTTGGTTTTAAGCAGAGCAGGGAAGGAATAATACTTTACTTGGGTGCAGAAGTTGTGGTTTTTCTACCCTTAAATACTAGTCCCTCTTAAGTATCTCAATGCATTAATACTTCCTCTTTTTTTTTTTTAAGTCTCAATTTGAGTTCTCTTACATTATAAGGACTTTGTATCATGAAGGAACACATTTTCTTCTAAATATTACTCTATTGTTCCATTTTTGGCTTAATCCTGATTAAATTGTCAGGCTTAATTAATAGCTAATACTTTTAGATGGTTTTAATACAAACTTCAGTATTTAGAATGTTTCATTATATCGCAAGAACATTGTGGAAACCAGTTCTGTTCAGAGAACTTAACTAATTAAAAACTATAGATGTATTTTTTTACTTGTTGATGTCAAAAGACCTTAGAGGAGGAATCATAGAATAGAGAGGGTTGGAAAGAACCTTAGAAGTCATCTAGTTCTAACCTCCTGCCATGGACAGTGATGCCACCCACTAGAACAGGTTGCTCAGGATCTCATCCAAGCTGGCCTTCAACATTTTCTGTGATCAGGCATCTAAAGCTTCTCTGGGCATCCTGTTCCAGTGCCTCACCACCCTCACAGTAAAGAATTTCTTCCTAACTTCTAATTTAAATCTGCCCTTTCTCAGTTAAAAACCATTGCCTCTTGTCCTATCACTAGCCACTCCTCTTTTTTAAAAGACCACTTTGATTACTGTAAGGCTGCTGTAAGGTCTCCTTGAAGCCTTGTCTTCTCCAGGCTGAAGTGTCCCAGTTCTCTCAGTCTTCACAGGAGAAGTGACCAGAGGGCTGGAGCATCTTTGTGCCCTCCAGACCTGTTCTACCAGGTGCATGTGCTTCCTGTGCTGGGGACCCCAGAGCTAAATGCAGTGCTCCAGATGGGGTCTCACAAGGGCAGAGTAAAGGGGCAGAATCCCCTCACTCACCCTTCTGGCCAACCTTTTGGTGCTGCCCAGAACATGGTTGGTCTGGGCTCTGAGTGCTCCTTAAATCAGATAGTGTCAGCTGTAGGATTTTTTTCCCACAAGCTTTCAAATATGACCTTTTATTCAAATCACATTTATTATGAGTTACTACCCTTGTGGGAAAAGTATTTTGAGTATTTTTGGCAACCATATGACTTTGTATTTAGTTGTGTCTTAACATTATTTTAGTTTGTATATATTTAACAACTACAGGGCTCAGCTGAAGCCTTGATGAAGCCTAATGTAAATGAGAATGTAACTATAGAGAGTGAACAGCAATGTCAAAAGGTTTGGCCCCTGAAACTAAATGGAACATTTTAGTCAGAGTAACATTATGACAGTGATGTTTTAAAGATCTTTACCAGATCCACTTCCTGCAGAAGGACTTGGTTGAACCATTAGGTCCTTGGTTGACCAGCTCTGTTTGTAGCTCCTGCTTCATTTGTTTGCTCGTTGCTTCATAGTTTTTTTTCCTCAAAATCTAGTGTTATCTCTGAGAGAAAAGGCACCATTTGCTCTTATGTGTCTGGACGCTGTATTTAGCCCAAGAGAGCCCCGTGTGCTCTTCTAAAATGCTTACGCCTGTGATGTGAAATCAGGAGTGTTGCAATCAATGCTGAGAATGATGTTTGGACAGGGATCCGTGACAATGACTTAGAATGATTCTGGCAAAAGAAGTTTGATATAAGCTTCAGTTGTTAATACACTGTAATACAAGAAGAATGCAAATAACAAAAGTTGATGTGATTCTGAGTGCATTTATTGACCTGGGATTACTTAGAGTACTGTGGCTTGGAAGGTCAGCACATGTTGCAAGGAGTATTTTAAATTTTACTACCTTTTTTTGTGTCAGTTTATTATTAAAAAAACCCCCAAAACCCCAAAACAAATAAACCAACAAAACCAACCAAAACACACACCCAGAACCCCCATTTAGTCATTTAAAATGCTTTTGCACTACAAAATTACTCTTTTTTTTGTATAGTTAAATCCCTCTCCCATAGTTGTATGGTTAAATCCCTGTATTTGTGCAAAGTTTTCTTTTATCTGCCAATATTTTTAAAAATTGCATAGATCTTTGAAAATACAGATACATATATTACATATCATAGCTTGATCCCTAAACAGAGTGCAATATATTATTGCAAAAGTCATGCAAAATATATAATATAGCTTTGGTATTAGTTGCTATAACCATTTTATAATCCCATTCTGTTGGCTCTTGCATGATGCAGAGTTACCTCCATAGTGGATTATTCCCAACCCTGGGACACTAGTGCTGCCATGCTGCACAGTGGCTCTTTCTAGCCCCTACTATCAGGGCATCTGTGTTAACCAGCAGTGTTAGCACCAATAACCCAGCCTTTCCACAGAGCTCTTGGGATTATCTTTTTGATATCCCCTTGCTCTTAATATAATTTATGAAATGTAGCCATAAATATCTTCTTGAGCCTGTATTGTTCTGGTATACCTGAGGGAAGCTGTGAGCTGCTTGTAACCAGGGGGCTAGTAGAAGCCAGCTGTTTTTATTTGTCCTGTAATAGCTGAACTATGCAGCTAGTCCTTTTTTCCATGTACAGTTTTCCCTTCTGTTATCAATTATGTGGACTTGTTACATGTGTTGGAGCATATATGATTAGATTCTGCAGCTATTTCTGCATCTATAGAACCTTCTGGTCGGACTTACACCTGAAGCATGGGGGGGGGGGGGGGGACAACTTCCTCCCCAGTGGAACCACAGTGCTTTCACAAAGACAAAATCTTGTCTTGTGTCTGTAACTGTACCTGGCCCTTTGTTGCAGAGAAGTTGAGATGCATGGACTGAAAGGGGGGAAATGAGTGGTTTTTCCTATTAAGAGTGTAGTGTTGGAAAGTCAGTGCTGCTATGGCTAAGGAAATGTGAAAGGAAATGTGAGACCATGTTGCATTTCATTCTCTAAGAGCAATGATAAGTGTGTGCCTACAACCCATGTTCTTGGTACTGTCTTACATGAGATGCTTCTCCCTGCAAGTATCATTATCCCATTTCGTCTTTCTGGAATATGCGAATTTGCTGAGTGCTGGAGTAGGTTTTTCATGGCCATGGGCAATGTGAAGTTCTTCTAGCTCATGTGTTAAAACCTTGTTGCTTTGCTTTTTTAAAGGAAATTACGTATGGATTTTAAAATAAACAGCTTTCTTGATAAGACTCTAAGAAAAGGAGTCTCATTAAAAAGCTTTTCTAGAGGAAGCTAATTGTGGGACTGTGAGCTCTTCATTTGGGCAAGTAATGATACATTCCAAAGAAAGAGAGGAACTTTGAGTTGTTTGAAGGACATTTTACAGTTTTATGTTCAGTGCTAGGCATTCCTAATAGAAAACATTTTCAGTTTGAGAGAGGGAACATGTGGAGACCATTAGCAGTTCAGTAAAACGTGCAACCAATTCGGATTTAATTTAAAGGGAACAAAAGAGGTGCCTTGAGAATTTGTCGGAAGCGCTGTGGTTTTGCCTTCTTTGCACTGATGGTAACAGGAGAGAGAGAGAGAGGTGAGTTGAAATTGCTTTATCGAATATCTTCTTAGCATAATTGGGACCAAAAAGACTGTGATTAATGGATTTAACGGTGCTGCACAGGGATCTTGCATGCATTATGGATTTGTAATCGTGATATGCTTCCTATGACTCTTGCTGTAACTTGGTAAAAGTCCTGACTTAAATGAAGATAATAAACAACATGCTTATTAGATGTAAACTGACATCACACAAATTGAAAAAACCTGAGAAGGAATGCCAGAACTCGGGGGGAGTTTTGTAAGGGTTAGGCTTTTTTAAATAGAATAATTTGAGTTCTAGTTAAGGCAGTGCACACTGTACTTACTGGGGCCTGCATCCAGATGTGATTGGAGATATCTGGTTCAACTCTCTTTGAGTGAAATGTGAAATAGCTGCAAAGGCTGTGATAAAAATACCTTTTTCAGCTTTTAAGATTATTTAAATTTTCTTTCCTGAGAATGTGGAACACAGATGCTCTAAGTAAAATCCCCTGGTTCCCAGATCAGATTACTTTGTGAAAAATCTATCCATATAAATCACTTGTGGTTTTGCTTTAAAAATGTACACCTCTTTAAATTGAAATGTTAGATTTCTGTTGTACTCCTCATGCACGTGTTCAGTCAGCCTCCTTTGTGGGCATGAACCATGGTACTTCCCCATAACCTGTGATTTTCCTTCTGTTATCTCATTAGGAAAGCTCTGGGCCAGTTCTGTAGGATCTCAGAAGCTGTTTGAGACAAGGGTAGATTTCCAAGTTTTCCCTGCATATTTGATGTAAATTATGGTACTTAAAATAAACTTTGTAGCAAGAAGAACCAAGAGGCTGTAGAGCAGGTAACACCTCCATTAGCAGCGGCATTTTCATATTGAAATGGTAGATTCTGGCATTAGATGGGCTTGCTCCAGATTTTAAAGGCCATCTTTGGGCATGTTAGTGGGGATGCTTTTCTTGTCTTGGGAAGCATTGTTTTAAAATGTGAAAGCTTTGCTGACTCAACTCCCACTGGGAAGTGCTGCAGAAATCGAGTGAAATGTATTTGAATTCAGATATCCTCTGACTTTTTTTTTTCCTGCCATATGTAAAAATCTACAAGGAAGAGGGAATCTACTTTTGACTCTGAATAGTGAGATTCAAAGCAAGTCTTATTTCTAAACAAAATTAAAACAAAAATAAAAATTCCTCAATCATCTTCAATGGTACCATAAAGGAAACCATCCCCTCATAAAACCAGAAAAGGAAATTAGTATGATACTTTGCTTCCCACTGCCAAACAGAAGTCTGTTTAGGTTACTTTCAGATTTTTTTTTTCTGAAGTTATTATAAAGTATCATATTATTGATATGTGGAATTTTTATGAGTGGATTTTTTCCTCCTGCAATCTAAACACCTCTTCTTGAAGATTAAAAAACTTCTATACAAAAAATTACCCTGTTTGTGGCTGCTTCTAATTCCTTTGAAAATAACTGGTAACAACAGTTGTATCTATGTCAATGAGGTCAGTGCTGTTTATAGCATATCAAAAGCTGTTGATAGTTTTCATATAGTTTCCTTTTTTGCCTACTTGCACTTCCCACATACATTATAGAGATTTGTATTGACAGACAAAGCAGTTCTTCCTCTTATGGTCAGTGTTCAGACTGTTGAACCCATTTTGCTGTAGACTGATGTGTACTGCATATCCAAGCGCTTAATTAGGGGGATCTTCAAATAAATTATCATTACACTTGGAAAAGAACAGAATTACTTTTTTCTTGTCTCCATGTAAAACTGCTCTATACATAAGATATAAACCAAACAAGTGATTTGGATTCAGATTAGTTCTCTTGAAACAGTCCAGCATGCTCTCATGTTTTTAAGCTTTACCCTGCAGAATAGTAAAACAAAATTAAGGGCATAAACTATGGAAGAGAAATTAGAAGCTGTTACTTAAAAGCTGTGGGTTTGTAATATAAAATGTTGGTATTTCCATGTGATGTTGTTTTCACCCCAACTTCTGATTTAGCTTTGTTTTTAAGAAAGGCACAGGGTTGCCGATTGGGCTGAAGTGGAATTAAGCTAAATATAGTTCCATACTCTCTGAGGTGTTCTGAGATGCATGACCTGTACATGCAGTGTAATAACAGGGAAGAAGTTGGGGGGGGGGGGGGG
>VWYE01028386.1:301177-473494 GCA_013398995.1 Alaudala cheleensis
GGGGGGTTGGTTCATAAAAATGGGAATCATGCTAGTATGGAAAGGAAGCTTCTCTTTTCTTTAAAATGAAGCATTATATGAAAGCTTTTGATGCCTTATAATTGTTTATTTCATATTAGCTTAAAAACCAAAATGTATGCATGACATTTAAATGCAAGGTCAGGAGATGCATATTTGAACATTGTCAGACTGATTAACCTTAAAATGGCATAAACAAAATGTGCAAACTCATGGTCAATGATCCTGCAAACAAATGCCACTTGCCACTTTTGTGAACTCGATGCGAGTCAGGTATATGAGTATTGTATTTCAGCCAGGGCTGTGTTCTTTCAGTCCTTATACTTACTGAAAGTAAAGTTAAATTTTATTACCGTTGGAAGATCTCACTGTGAAAGATGATATAAAATGCATCTGGTTGCATAATGATGTTCAACTGATTTTTCATATGGTTTAATAACTTTTTTCCCACTATGAATTGTAATGATAAATGCACTATCTCATAATTCAGCAGTCAAGAAATAGTTGCTCTCTGTTGTTGATTTTCATTATGGCATTTAAATAGTCTGTACTGTTCTTTCCTTGCCTTCAGCTATTCTATTCCTCTTTCATTTATATTCTTTTTATCTTTTTCATGTGCAGCTGCTTTTATTTCTGTAGAAATTAGGATGATTTAATTTGGAAATTGTGTGCTTCAGTTTATTTCTTTCATGAAAGGAATACTTCAGAGACTGAGGAGCTTTAAATAAATAGGTGGCAGTGTACCCTGATGTAATATATGTTGTTTTCTCTAAGTTAGTCAAGTGAAATACACCAAATTGACCCAGTTCCAAGAATAAAGTGCTTACTATCATGAAAACATATTGTGACAGTACTTCTGGAAGCATTTAGATGCAATTCTCATCTTGGACTCAGAACATGCTATGGTCAGATGTGGTCATGAGTGGTGGAAGAAGCGCCACTGATTTTCACCATGGTTTTGTACTTGTATGAGCTTGATGAAATTGGGGAAATCATGGTATCTCTGTCTGGAAAAGGGAAAGAGAGAGATGGCAATATTTAATTGGGAATATCGTGTAATGCAGAAAATGTGCTTTATTTCGCAACTTTTCATGTCTTCAAGTGTTTTTAAGTATGAGCTCTCCTTCTCTGGAGAAGGAGTCTCTGGGTGTGGGGGTTTTGTTTGGAGGGGAGGGGGAAGTTTGTTTGGTTTTGATGTTATTTTTTTGGTTGGCTGGTTGATTGGTTTTCTTGTGTTTTTTATATGCAACATCTGTATTTTAGTAATGATAACAGCTTCTTTAAGGCTTTATTTTCCTGCTAATGTTACAGCAAGGCACATAAAAATTTAGGCTATGAAGAGGTAAAGTTACAACCTCTTTATTTAGAACCCCAGCAGTTACTGTGGCTGAGTAGCATGCTATTGTAAGATGTAGGATGTCATAAGCTATGTCCATTCATATTTAGCAGTTTGAGATAAGTCTGCTACATATGAAGTTTTATATCAGGTTTCTTTTAACCTTTCAGACATTAAATATTTAGCTCTGGTCTTTTTATTAAAGCATGTTGGTAAACTCTTTGCTTAAAAAAGACCCTGTTTCTGCAGGTTTATTTCTCCCTGCGGCTGTACACAAGGTTGTACATCAGCTTTAAGATCCAGAATGTCTGAAAACTGGCATATCCAGTTAACTTGTTTCTGTACTGGGGAGTGAAATATAAATGTTGGATGTCTTCCTTAATACGTCCCATAATCCTAAAGTCAGGCTTAATGGATACTTAAAAGCCTATCCAGAATCAAATGCCTGTGGAGACATTTGCTTTCTCCTTGATGCTGGGTGAAATAGAGAAAGCTGAGAGTGTAGAAAGGCCCTCATCAGGCTGGGCACGGGAGGAGGCCTCAGACTGATCTCACCTGTGCCCAGGGACATGGGCTCTGTTCAGCCCTTTATACAGTAGAGCTTTTTCTGTGATGTGCGAGGGCTGCAGGAGCTGTTCTGGGCAGGGAGGATGCTGATGATGCTGGCAGGACAGTAGCCAGCTGTGACTGCATTTTTGTTTCTTGCTGCTCCAATCATGCATGAGTGGTTCCTTGTAACTGCATCAGAAACACATCAGGAGGCTTCTTTATCTTTTTTTCTCCACAGTTACACTGAAATGCTTGGTGTTGTGCTTAGGAAAATCTTGCTGTAGAAAATGCGGGTATGTTTGCATGAAAGGTCTAGCACCGTAAGTAACTAACCAGAAAACCTTTATCAAATCCCTCACAAGGGAGTTCTGCCATATTACTCTCTTTAACAACGGTATCTTTCAACTTACTGATTTTTATTAATACAAATATGCTAGAAATCACAGTACATTAAAGATACTTTGGAACCAAAAAGAGTGGATGAGCAAATAAAATCTGTCCCTACATATTTGCTGGAATAGCCAGGTACTACTGTGGAATTCTCAGGGGTGGTGTAACCTGGGAAAAGGGTGCTACCAGGATACTCTGAACAGCTCCTTAAAACCCTGGGTGTGAGCACATGCTGTGCTTTTGACACAAGGTGAATACAAGTGATGAATAACAAGTACCTATAGTTACCCTAGGCAATGCCCTCTGGTAGCAGTGACTGAGTCTCCTGGATTTTAACCCTGAGGTTAGTGGTCACCATGATCCTACTGTTTTATACTGTGTACTGCAGCTGTAGTGTGTGGTCTTCCCTTCTGTACTGTGCATGTTTCAGGCTGACATTCAGTCGTTTGCAGATCTTTATTAGGACTTTGGGAGGAGTTTTTCTAACCCAACAGCTGTGAGATTGAATCTTTTTGTTTTAAAGCACTAAAATGCATATAATTTGGTACCAACTAGCAGGACTTAAAGGACCATCTGTGAGTTGGCAGTACCTGTTTGTCTAGCTGCCTGTTACCTTGGGGTGCTGGGTACTGTTTCCAGCTGGCCCCTGGGGATGCTTGTCAGGAAGGCAGGAAGGGGAGCAATTCCTGGGAATTCAGAAATTCCCAGTTTCTAAATTTCTCTGTAGGAAAAGACAAAACAAAAAGCTAAACAGGAAAATCGCAGGTGCTATGCAGAAAAAGCATTTTTGCAATTGTATCTGTTTTGTGAAGACTGAGAACCTTTAGTCTTACTAAATAAAAACCAAACAAAAACCCACAAAAAAAGTGATCACCCAGACCTCAGGAGAATCCTCCAATGCAAAAAAAAACCCAAAAAAACCTTCCAAATGTAACAAGGAAAAAGCATGGATTTAGTTCTTCCCTCATTTCTTTGAGGCAGGAAAGCAGTGGAGACCCTTGCAAGCCTTTTTTCAGCTGCCAGGTTGCTTCAAGTCATCAGGCAGAGTTACTCTTTCTCATATTGCTTAAATTGCTTTTAACTATGTAGGGAAAAACCTTTTTCTAGGTGAAGGTTTACTGCTGTACCACTGCCAGGGTTTCTCTTGTTGTCAGCCTCCCAGTGACGCCAGGAACGCTGCTCGGCCACTGCCATGGCGAGCAGAGCCAGCCCAGAGGGCACATCGGAGCATCTCAGTTATGGTCCTGCCCTGAATTGCTCTTGTTCCAATGACCATAAAGGGAACAGATTTGGGAGAGGAATTGCCTGGTTGAGAGGTGTGCATACAGTCCACTGCCCATTTCTAGTTTCTGTCTTGAGAGTCCTGATAGTCTTTCTCGAATGACGGCAGCTTTTTATTGGACTTTGGTTCCTTGCCAAGCTCTGAGTATAGTTGCACTGATTTCTTTTTCCTAGTTCCTGTCAGGATCTAATACATAATTTTTGCATGTAAATTTACTTGCTGGAATAACTCCTCTGAAGTTTTCCTGGAAAGAAGTTTGTTAAGAGCGAGTAAGATTCAGGAATTCAGGCTGTAAGTTACCTCTGTTGGCTCTAAGGCCCATCATGTGGAATCAAATGGAGATGGAAGTCTGCATGTGCACTGAAAGCTTTGCTAAGACTGAGACAGAAATTATCAACATTGGAGTTCTAGACTTTCTGGTGAAACCCTTGCCCCAAAAGGTGATTTGTATGAGAGTTGGTCCATTCTTCCCTTATGAAAAACCAGTCCTGCATTCAAATGAGATGGTGCTTTTCGATAACTTGTACCAGCCAGTTTCCCAGGGGTCAGATGTGCAGGTAAATGCCTTCCTAGGAGAAGAGGAAAGAGTTTTACTCTGGTCTTTCTGGCATGACTGCCCTCAGAGGAAACAAGAGCTTCCTGTGTTGCAGAGCCTGCCATGTTATATGCCAAACTGCAAACACTTATAAAGGGGGTTTCTTTTCATTTGGTGTCAGTCCTATTGCTGCCAAAGAGTTGCTTTCTGGCATTGCCTGCTCCTCTTCTGAGCCTGATGCCCTGCAGCTGGCATTTTCTGGAGGTGGCTGCTGCTGACAGATGGGTCAGTGTCAGGCGGTCAGGCAGCCCCGGCGCCGCGCACACAGCCTGCCTTTGAGGGTCGACTCAGCTCTGCTTTGGCATTCAGCACCCAGCTGGAAAGGTCTTTTCTGTGTTTCCAAAGAATAATAAGGAAAAGGAGGAGAGAGTCACTTTGTGGGCTGTAGCTGTACCTGCCTTCTCCCCACCGAAAAAAGAAGGGATCTGTTTTCAGGGCAGCTGAATGTCCTGGGCATCTAAATAAGATACCTTATCAGAGGTGGCTGTGGCACGTGTCAGCATTCACCCCTTTTACCCTGTCTTGTTGGTAGATAGTGAAATTGTGACTTACACCTGTCAATGCTGCCTTTTTGATATGATAGCCAGAATTACAGCGACCCAGCTATGTCCTGGTGACCTCTTCAGATCTGTCAGTACTGCTGCTGTTTACATGCTTGCATATCCATGACAATATTGCTTTTAATGTTCCTTTTTTTCTTACCTCATTGATAGTACATGAAATGTATTACAACTTCATTACTTCTTATCAGGGTTAGCTTGTTTTCTTCAGGAAGAAAAACAGTAGCACAGTTTGGACGAAGAACCCAAATTCCTATCTGCCCACCCTTTCTTTTCATGAATAGTTTGGAGTTAAGTAACATCAGAATTATGCAAGGAACCTCTTACATTTACTTTCATCAACCTCTCATTTCAGAATAAAAGTAGCTGTTGTGGATGGAGCATTTGCTTGCAGATGTGTGTTTGTCATTTTGAGCACCATACCCAGTTTGGAAGTCGAGTGTTTTAGTGTTACAAGGAAGCTTCTTGGCTGGTGTAAATTGGAGTGGTTCCCTGCCTTTTTATGTCCAAAACAGTGGCTTGAGCAGCTGGGTCCATCTCTTTCTGTTGGTATAGAGCTATTTCAGTAACCCCATGGTCCTCATGGGGCAGTGGGAATTGTGTGTGCAACTGAGAACTTGGCATCTTCCTTTGATTCTGAGACTCCCGAAGCACTACCTCATGCCTGACAAAGCAGGCAGCTTGCTTATGGCTTTCAGGGGTTTTAATCAGACTGAACAAAACACACAAGGTGGGGAACAAGGTGGTGTTCATGTTCTGTGGATTTCTCACATGTGCCCCAAGTGACTGGATTAGCTTTTCCCTTATGAGGTAATTAGGATTATGTTTCTCAGGCTCACTTCTTTGACAGTCTTGGTCAAATATAAGGAGATTAAATTACTTGGAAAAATGGGTTTTCCGGAAAATGGGTATTTCTTTTCCATTTTGATTCATAAGACTTTCATTGAAGATGTGTTAGTAAATAGCCCAGTTTTCTTAATCTTATGTTTATTGTTCCACGTTCTCTTGATTTTTGTAGTTGCATGGTAGATTGGCTGCTCTGAATTGTATGAGTAGGAAGGCCATATTCTGCTGCTTATGTTCACAGAAAGTGAATGAACACCTCTGGACAGCTGCAAAACAAATGCTGGTTAGAGACTCTTGGTTCTCTGCTTTCAGGTCTGGAAAATTCCAGCCTGGAATTCTTTTTTGATAGGTGTAGCCTTTCTTTAAGTGTACTTTCTCTCTGATAATCTCCTGAAACCTGAATGCTGTTCCCTTTTGCAGATGAATCACATGCACAGTAGGAAAAATTTTAGTGTCTCTTGCCTGGGGACAACTGTGCAGGTATAAAACAGATAGTCGACAGGCAGGATCTGTGGGAGCATTCCTGGCTAGTGAGTGAGGTAAAAGCATAAAAGCTTACTCTGTTTTCTAAAGGGAAACCACTCTGTAATCCCTAGGAACCAAGAAGAAAGAGTACTACTATATCCACCCCTTGGTGGATGGGTTTGCATATTTGGAAAACTAAGCCAGTAATAATGGAGTGGTAAAAACTCCAGCATCCTTAGGAAGCAGTTATTTGAAGGAAAGCTGTGAATGCATGATCTTGCTGCTGTGCTTTGATGAAATAAAATAGGTTTGCAAGCACATACTGTGTACAGGTATAGTGCAAGTAAGTGCAGAATTGACTTATGGTATACTGAATAATCAAAAGAAACTGGGAAGGTGATTGTTCAATTTTTTAAACATTAAACATATATATTACAGACAATAATTAGGTTATTCCCACTGGATAACTTCTGATTGATTTTCATCTTCCCACTTAAAAAGAGTGGGCAAGCATGAAGTGATTCACAAATGGGCTGTTTAAGAAAATGACCTTCGCTGGATCAGATCAAAGGTTCTTCTAGGTCAGACTCCCAATCCTGCTGCTTCTCTTTGCAACAGATAGTTTGAATTGTTGAAGTGAAGAATATAAAGAAGAGTGACAGTGTTTTACCAGAGTGTCCTCCATCCTCTGGCAGGTTTGGGCTTCAGGGACTCAAAGGTGGTGTCTTTGCAGTTTGTCATCCTCTGTAGGTTTTCCTTCTGGGAACCTGCCCAGCTGCATTTGAGAAACCCTTCAAACTTTTAGTGCATAAAATATCTAACAAGCATGAGTTCGAACAATTCAACTGCTTCTGGGTGAGGGAGAGGTGTTTGGTTTGGTGGTTTTTTGCAGTTTTTTTTTTTTCCCCCCCTCAGCGGGTGGGTTGGTTGGTTGTGGTTTTTTTTTGTTTTGTTTTGTTTTCTTATTTTGCACTTGAAACTTCATTTTATTCCCTGTAGTTGTGTTGGAAAAGGAGTTTGCTCTTCACTTTCAGCTGAAAGCTCAGTAGCTATCTCTCTCAGTTACTCTCCTACACTGTCACCAGATCATCTCTTTAAGGAGTGGAAATCACCGTAAAGGATGGGAAATGCCTGTAAAGTATTTAGGAATGGCCTTGGTATCCAGTGCAAACTTGACTGTCTTTGCTGTGTTATGCTTCCTTAAAATACTTCAGAAGTTACCTGCTGTGACAAAGTTGACTAATGGCAAAACTGGAAGAGCTAGTGTTAAGTATAATATTAGAGACTCAGGGTCTCAGTTGTAATTGCTATTGAAAATATGGGCACACAATTTCTTTAAACAGTACTTTAATGATTCTTTCTTTATTTTAAAATAACTCCAAGGAACAGTTTGCTCTGGAGCAGCTAAAAAGCAGCGTTGCTGCAGAACTGTATCATCTGAGCAGCTTCTGAGTGATAAAATTCAATTCAAGGCAATCACTACATGGAGGATTTGTAGGATTTTAAAGCTCCACCAAAATACCCACAAAACCCCCAACAAAACAACCCAAAACCAAAAAAATCCACACCAAATATGTAACACTGCTCTGCAGTGAATTACATCTGTCTGTTCTATTAGCCAGTAAGTAGTGGGGGTTCCTTTGTCATTTCTTCATAGCTGAGACTTTTACCTCCTTTGTTCATTTTGCTCAAATGTTTCTCCCTTTCCATGTAATATTTTTGTTCACATTCTTTATGATTGTGGTGATCAGCACAGCGCCTGTTCATCAGATTGTTTCACTAGACCCCGTATTAAAACTTTGTAAGTATAAATTGGATATAATTTCAGCTCTGGAATTTTTGAGGAGTTAATGAAGGTCTGAGCTTGCCCTAATAAGTCTCTTCTGATGTGAAAAGGAAGGTGTACCCTGATGCATGTTTAGGTGTATTGAAGGAGCCAGAACTAACCCTTGAGTTCATTGTTCCAGGATGGGCTTGTCTGAACTTGAATGTGATTAATCACCACACATCTGTTTTTCATTCTAATCAAAATGTAACTAATACCTCTTTTTGCTTGCTCATCACTGATTTTTCATGAATCCAAAACAGACTCAAGAAAAAGGTTTGCTGTGCTTGGCTGAAATTTGAGATCATTTGAGTAAAATTACTTGAATATTACCAGTAAATTTCAATTAATGTTTTTTAGTAAGAATAATGACTATAATTTGACAGAAAGCAGGTCTTTGTTTTATGAGCTCATTACCTTGTCAGAAACAACACCTCTCATCTGTCACTGCAGTTTCCCCTCTACTTGTTGAACTGCTAAAGGTACAGTGCTAGTAGGGGTGTTTTTCTCTTCTCCCTCATGATGATACTTTCATAAGGCTTGAATGCAAGAATTTTCTGCAGACATTTGCTGAAGAGGTTTTCCTGTTTGGAAAGATCCAGCAATTTGGGGAGCCTATTGATGATTTTTAATAATTAGGTTTTAAGGGTCAGTGTGGTGTCGCAGCAACTAAATGTCATGCCTTGTGTGCATGTGGGAAGCAAAATGAACTAGAGAAATGCCTTTATACCTCCTGGTCAGTTTGGTGATTTAGGAGAGCTGGGGGACCCTGTGTATATTGAGGATTAGCTAAATTCAGATTGTGGTTTCCAAGGGGAAAAACCTCTGCTGCCTCCTGCCCCTCCACCACATTTTACCATCCTCAGAGTCCCTCTGCCTCTGCTAGACTGTGCTCTTTGCTGGATCCACCAGAATTTAGTGGGATTACTGGGAATAATTACTGTCTGTGTCCTGGCACAGGAAGGGGATGGACTCCAAGCACAGAGTGCTAAATGATGTTTTATACATCCCTCAATTTTAACCAAAAAAGATAAGCGTCCTGTTAAAAAAAATAATTAAAAAAATGGAATGTTTTTCAGGTAGGTGATAAATTTCAGAGGATTAAGAAAAAGCAATCTGCATCACCTGTGCACACTGGGAATGCATTATCGAAACCAGTAAAAATTTTCTCTTGAGGAAACTTGTTGCTTGTCCTGCTTTATATCTAATATGTTTTAAATCTCCTGATCTCCTTGTCCTCCTGATATTTTCACTCTCTGAACAGATTTTTCCCATTTCAAGCCAGAAACAGTTGCATTAATTTTTGCTGAAGCTCTGGGAGCTTAGTTTATCTTGAAATCCTTTATTTGTCAAATACTCATATTTTGAAGATGTGTTTTTGGTTTTTTTTTCCATTTCTGCTTTCCAGTGTCTTAGTGCTGTGCATTTCAGTCCCTGGTACTTGTTCACCAGCAGGAAATGTGCTGATGAATTGTTCTATACCTTGGTTGCTCAGTCATTGTGAATTCCCACTTGATATGGGTTGAAAATCCTAAAGCTTCACATGTTTGAATGTGTAAATCTGACCCACAGTGGCAAAGCATGACAGTTCTGAGGGCAATTCCTGCTGAGCAGGGAGGGCAGCTGATACACCTTGTGTACAGAGATCAGTTTACTGTGGAAACTCAAAAAATGTCTCTGCAAATCTGCTACGTATATCAGAAATAGAAAGAGACTCATAAGGTATAAGCATTGCTTTCCACAAGGAAGAAAAAAATAATCCTCTGCAGCTTTAGTTTTTATGCACAAGGGTGTTTATGGATGTTAATTTGAAAATTTGTGCATGCTTTCAAAACTGTGCTGTAAAGAATGTGCTCTGGGAAGTCGGTGCTGTTTTGCACTGTTCTGTATTAAAGTTGGTTTACTACATCACATCTAGTAAAAATCACTTTAGACAAGCATTTATTTTCTGCTAGTCTCTATGAAAGGATTTAAGGCTGGCAAGGGCATCCTCTGAGAGCAGTTCTCTGCTATCCCACATTTCATAATCTCTTCCATAAAATTCCTACTTAATACACAGGGACATTGCAACAACCACTCTTTGCTATCAGTTGCATCTACAAATTTATAAGTTCACCCAGTAGATCTTGGATAAAATTGAATTTCTGCTAGGCCTGCAACCCAAGATTTAATTGCTGTTGATCTGACTTGGCATCCAAAGTTTGGGAACCAGCTGAGTGTGCTGAATCAGATCTTCAGCCTGTGCAAACTAATTCTTTTATAAGTCAGCTGAGAACCTGGTACAGCCTGTATGTCACTTCTGTCATGTATAGATGTGAATTACTTATGCTGATCTTTGTTGTTGCTCTGTAGATTTTGGGTTCAAAGCAGCAAGAAACTTCCAAGGTGGAATCTGAGAGTGGAATAAAATTAAGATAAACACAGTTGGGGTAGAGATCAGCAGTCAAAGATTAATTAAGGTCTTGTGCTCAAATTTCAGATTGAATATTTCTGTTCAGCAGCAGTTCTCCTTTAGGGATTCTGTAGGATTAGTTTTATACTGAGTATATTTTCATTGCATTGATTTTAATCAACAGAGTGTTGTACGTGGCATGTGTTCATTGAATATTGACAATTTAGAAGCAATGGACAAATGTCTGGAGTGGTGGAAAGGAAGAGACTATGAGTTTGTCTAGGAGTCTTGAATTTCTGAATCCAAGCAATTTATCTTGAGCAAATTATGACATGGATTGGTGCTGGGTGCTGCTGTGTTGCATGCCCTGAAGATTTCCAAAGGTGCAGCTGTGAAGTCAGTTAAATTCTTTAAGAAGACTTTCTCTGGGATTACAGTAGGTTATTTGGCACCAAAAAGGAAATTTGAGGATATAGAAATACTGTTGCGGCTACTAAGCTAACTCAAGGGGATAAAACCCAACCAACTCACCCTTCCCTCCCTTCCTGAGGGAATGCTGTCTTCTGAGGATGAGCAATGTCTAAGTGGTGTGTGTGTATATATATATATATATATATGTTACAGTGGTCTTGGTCACCTTCACATCGAAATGGAAAACTTGAATTTCCTCATTGCTTTAGGAAAAAAATGATGGTATTACTGGGGAAGCTTTCAGTGCTGCTGTGAAGAGATACCTGGGTGGAAATGAAGCTGAGCAATTCAATACTGGCTCACTCCTAGAGGACAGGTCAGTTGAGCAGAGGTAAAATACTGCTGCAACAGACAGACAACTGCTTGGGAAAGAGATTGAAACAGAGTAAGGTAATTAGGGCAGGAGACAAATGTATTGCATGACATTAGGTACATTTCTGGGGCTAGGATCAACAGCAATCTTCCTGGAGGTCTTTGGCTGTAACACCAAAAGAAAGGAGTATAAAAGTGGAAACAAAGCATCATTTCTATTACGATTTCGTTTATATGCTTACATGCAAGGTACTTTCCAAATACTTGAAAAGGATAATCTCTGCTTCAAAGCATTCATTTTTTTACTCTAGAAATGTAGAAAGGTATATGTAGTTTCAATGCCTAATTGCCCATCCAGAAAATACTTAAAACAGTGAGTTAAATTTTCAAAAGTTAAGAACTGTGGAATTACAGTAGACTTCAAAGCTTTTATTATGATATATTTCAGAACTTTTTATCTGTATATCTTTTCTTGGCCACGCATGCTGTAGAAGAAGAAAAGGCTGAATGGGGATAATTGCTGAAGCTCCTGCTACTTCAGACAACTGTGTGCATTAGCTGTTGGGTGGGAAGGACCTATGCAGCAAATACCATAGGTCATGTCACACTTCTCATCATCCTGCAGGCAATTAAAGGGCAGAGTGAAGTACTGACAGATGTAATCACAGCCTAGAAGTGATGGTGGGCAGTGCATTTCCCAGATGTGATATGTTCCTTAATTAAGCACGGCACAGAAGTCTTAGAGCTGTGTTCAACTTGCAAAAAGGCTCCTGTCAAATTTTGCAGTGTGACATCCAGGGCTGAGTGCCGGGTTTCTGGGGAGACTTAGGTGAATCTGTGTTGTGGACTTCTTGGCACAGCTGGAAACTACCCTAATGGATGGCATGGGAAGGTTGAAGTAGTCTGTGGGAACTCATATTTTGCCAGTGATTTTCTCAAGTTATTTGCAGTCATCAAAAGTGTGTTGACATTGACAAACTCAGATTTAACTTCAGGTGCTGGAGAGAATATGTGTTAGAAACCACCAAGTTTTTCTGTTTTGGTTGCTAAATTTTCTGGCTACTGGTAGAGGAGAAAAGGAATAAAGTAAAGTTTCTTTCTTCCATGACTGAACCATTTTTCCCTTTCTTATCTTTCCATGACTGCCTCTTTGCCTCCCAGCAGACCAGATGGCTAAAGTTTGGCTAAAAAAAATAAACAGTGAAGAGTAGGATCTTACAAAAACAAGCATTAGGTGATACTAACAAGAGGCAAAGCTTACCAGACTGACTTGTAGCTAATGTACTGATGATGTTCGGGGACAAAAGCGTCACTGGGAGGATTCTAAGGATGACTGATAGAACAGCTTCTTCCATCAACATTTAGGGCTAGGGAGAAAATTCTCACAAAATAGCAATTTAACAGGTGTAATTTTAACTTTCTTATATTTCTGTAACTGAAAAGAAGGCGGTTGACACAGTGCACTGTTGAATCCTTCCCCTTCTGCACTTTATTTTTGGGACAGTAGTAACTAAGAGCTGTAAATTATCCCACTGAGTATAAAGACTGTGCAAGAAAAGCTTTAGCACGAGCATACACATTTGAGTTTTTTCTGAGTTGATGTCCAAGACCATATCCAACTGAATATCTTTCCAAAAGGAGGTTATTGCCAAGGTCTTCTTGTGGAGGTAAACCATGTGTGACTGCCAGTACCTCCAGGAGGCAGTTTATAGCAGGAAAAATGCCACATCAAAACATAAGTCCCTGAGTTGCTAAGCATTGGATTGTGGACTTTCTTGTTCTGTTTGCAGCTCTAGGTGACCATTGTATAGGTTATGTGTTGTCTCAGAGGTTCAATTCAGGTTAACCTCATTTATTTTCTTTACCTTCTCCATTCCCTATCACTTCCCCTCTGTTAGATTCACAATCTACCGGAGTATAGAAATCTGTTTCTTCTTTGTATTGATATACAAAAAATTGGCAGTCAAAATACTCTACAGTTCAATCAAGATAAATGAATAAATAAATATATTGTCTCTGGGTATAAAAAATCAGCCAAGAATGGAGATACAGTATATTTAAAATATAATTTGTATGTTTCTTCCTGAGCTATTCTAGACATGGCTACAACATTGGGAAGGTGAGATGCTTTATTATTACTTGAAATAAAAATTAGTGAAATTGTGTATGTGATCCTAGAATTAAATGTAAATGGATAATATTGCTAAGGATTTTGCAATCTAGATTTTACCTAGATGTATCACTAGTATATTTTGTCCCATGATGACTTTCTGTATTTGGATATTAGCAGCTCACTGACTGGTATCTCATTGTATCTCTTCACTATTGTCCCTTTTCACATGTACACAGCCATGTGTATTCAATTTTAGTCAAAATGCCTTACAGAGCCTTTAAAAGAACTGGTTTCTGTGGAAGTCTTAAATAAGAGGCTGAGAGAAATGCAAAGTAGTGTGTTGTAAACTGATGGTTACAGGCATTACAAGGACCGTTTACTCCTCCAAAGCTTGATTTTCACTGTTAAGGCCATCTTTTTATGGCTGTACTGCCAGTTCTGTGTTCTGCAGCCTCCTTTAGGCTGGCTCCCTGCTTCTGCCAGGGGCTGCATTTCTGTGGAAATGCTCTGGAAATGCTCAGTCAGTGGCTGGGGGCTGGGGTGAGAAAAGACTTTTAAAGAGCTGGACTCCAGCTTTGAAACATTCCTGTGACCAAAGTGGCAACCTGTAGGAGGTTGCTTTTGTGTGTGGCAGGCAATGTGTGTCCTGCTGTGTGTTGAGCTGTCGCTTGCTCCTCCTCCTGGGAGTCGGTATCCCAGAGCAGAGTGTGCTACACGACGCTACTCAGTGCCCTCTTGGACCACCTCGACGGCACAAGCACAGTCACTCTGGCTGGCACACAAGCTTCTGCTGTTGTCTCCAAGCAGCTGTTTCCCTGATCATGTTATTTCTGTCTTAACAGCTTAAAGTAAGGCAAATAAAAAAATCAAGCTCCACAGGACAGGGGATCCCCAAGCTCTATTTATAAAAGCTTCTTACTCAATTTCACATTACTCTGCAGCAACTGCGTAGTGAAGCTGCTGTGCTAAACACACTTCAACTACAGTATTATAAATTCAGTTCCTTTGGCTGTAGGATACAGTGGTGTTGGATCATGTTTTGGGGATCAGATAGAAAATAAAAGGTCATTGAGGTAATGTTTTTGTTTATCCACCTCCAGGAAGGATTGTGATATTTAAAAAGAGATCACCTGTTAAAAAGAGATACCTGTAAGTGTGTGTGTATACACAGTTATGTGTACATCCATGTTCAGCATCATGAGAAGTACTGTACTCCTGTTTGCAAAAGCAGTGAAAGAAGTTAGTGGGTATGCCAATTAAATCTCAGTATTCGAAGGACAAAGGGTCCATGCCTCTTTTTTTTGTCGTTCTCTAAAAGCAACTTGAGGTTTTTCTCTTGAGATGAGCAGGTTCAGCTCCTTGAGAGGTTCTTCTAGAAGAGAAGGTTTTACTGTTTGATTTTGCTGCTCTGTTTAGGTTGTTTATCTTTAAAAGCTTAATGCATATAAATTGAAAAAAACCCCCAATTTTTAACTATAAAAGAATCTTATAGCTAAAACTAAGGAATAAGTAACTTCTATGTTCTAATATTTGTATTGCTACTTGTCAACTCTGATTATCTTATGTCTTATTTTTTTAAATCTGCTGAATCATTTGTTCCATAACCTTGACAAATTTTATGGTAGATCACTAGACCCTTATGACAGGTGAAGATTTATCTTCATATTCTGAAATAGTTTGCTCTTTTTTTATAGAGACTGAAGAGCTTGTTGCTCATTCAAAATCAATAAGTTTCTGAATTTGCAGTGGATATATACTGGTGTGCCACAGCAATGCAACATTTCTGTAAATATTTAACAGGTAAATTCTCCTAAGTTTTGTGGAAATAGTTCTTTTTGTTGATTCACATAGCAGGCACCCTAATTCTCTGCTAATTACTGAAGTTCAAGAGAGAGTCCTCTTATAACTAAATTGCTTCTTCCCTTACTAGCTTTTCAGATTAGTGAAATACATCCTGGATTAGAGTGAGCAGAAATAAATAGTTAAATTAATATTATGTTCTTTTTCCTTGAAACCCTTTTACTTTCTTAGAGTTTGGATAGCAAATTAGGCAATCAGATTTTATTCCTTGCTGAAGCAGTTAGATGGGTACCAGTGGGCTGATGTGTCTGTCAAAAGAAATTGGATTTCTGTGTAAATAAAGCCAGATTAAGATGGAGGAAAGTTCAATTACAGTTCAAGTTGGATGCAGCAGTGATGTTGTCTTATATCTTTTCTGACAGGCTGATTCTTTGTGACCACTCACAAGCCTATACATAGAACAGCTGCCATGAGGGTTAACAGACTTTACAGGTGGTCAGCATACAAAAGGGGATTGTTTTCTTCCTTGGTATTATATTATTAATAGTCCCTGAAACCCACCAGGTACAGCTTCTCTCAAAGCTCAAAGGACTGTGGAATATCTGATAAGAGAGCTTGTGCTTAGCTGTTGTATCTAAAAGAACTGAGATAAGATTGAACAGTATTTAAAACTCAGCATCAACATCTGTCCTTACCTTCCTGAACTGAAGTCAGCACTGCCCTGTGGTGTCCCAGTGTTTTATTTTCAGGAGCAGAGCTCTGCCCAAATTTCAGTTTTGAATGTCATGTCATCCTTTAGGGCAAAGAGACCTTCAGGTGTTGCCAGTGATGGATGACAACAGACTGTGTGGTGGCTGAGACTGTGTATTGCCTATTGGGAGTTGTGGGGACAGTCTGCATCCCTAAATCTCCCTCCGTCCTGTGGCTCAGGCCACGTGCAGGAGGTGTGCAGGCTCAAATCTGTCTGTGGGGGTGAAGTGAGGTCAGAAGGTCTGAAAGGCTTGTTTCAAGTAGGAAGCAGGGATGATTCTTGTTTTCTGATGCACAGTGGGGTAGTGACAGGAAAAGGTCCTGCTTCTGGTGGGCTGACAAGCATTTGTCTACCAGTATCTTCTGGATGAGCACAGGAGGGATGCATGGGCAAGCCCCCAAAACAGGAGGTTTTTTCATGTATGTTTCTGTAACTCAGTGTGTCCTTCAGTTGTTAATTCTGTATTGAAATGTAGAGAATATTTATTTCCTTTAGAGTCAGCATTGCACTTAGTTACATTTTTTATTCCATAATACGTATTTTGATTTTTGCCTTTACATTGGTAAGTGAGTAATAAAATGTAGCTTAAATTTTAAGCTACTCCTGGATGCTAGAGTTTTGTCAGAGGGGTGGCATTGGCATTACAGCTCTCAGCAGTATCTAGTACAAAATTGGCCTTGCTGAGATGTGTTCTCTCTGTTGCAGAGACTGATCTCTCTTGCATTGGGTCTCCTCTGGTTGCATTGCTGAAAATGGGAACAGGCATAGCATTCCTTGGTATGGGGAAACATGTTGTCTGTGCTGCTTTACTTCTGAGTCCTAGAGAGGTTTGGGCAAAAAAGGCATCTGTAGGCTTTCTCTAGTGCAACTTTGCAATCTGCTGTTGTTTAGAGATTATTGAGGTTGTGCACATTATTGAAACATTTATATTTAAACGCTAATACTATCTCTGATAATTTTTTGTAATGACTGCTTCATCAGTTGCTAATTTTACTATGTAGGAAACTGTCATATTCTTAAAGTGATAGCAGAGTTTGAACAGTGGATTTTTTTTCAGCATACTGCAGTTGAGTTAGTTTTGATTTGTCATGAAACTGGTGTGAGAGTAGATTCTTTGATTGATTCTGATGATAGAAGTAGTTTGTTAGATTTATTGAAAATGTAAGTTCATGATTCGTGAACTTTGAGGCAAAGTTTGGCCTACTGTATTTTGAGATCTAGTGAGAATTTTGGAGAATGTCTGAGCAGGAAATTTTATTTGCAGTATGTATGTGACATACCTAAAGATATTCTTTTAAAAAGCTGGATTTTTTTAGTTCTGACTCCTACTTGATTATAAGCGGATCTCTAGAATCAAGATTCTAGTTATGAGCAAATCAATGAGTAATTTGGTGAGGTATGATCAAATGTGGACACTGATATGATTGGTGTTGTGGGCCTCTAATTCTATAACATATATACAACTCAGTCTTCAAATTGCACTTAGTTGGCCCCTGGACTCTCTCACCCTAGTGTGTCACTCATAGCTGTATAAAAGACCAGTCATTGATTAGGACTTTGTTCCTAGGAGTTAGAACATATTTGTTGTGTGTTTGGATCATGACTTCTGCTTTAATTTATCTCCAAAAGAAGGAATATGTTAGCATACACCAAAACTGCTCTGTAAAACAAAGCAATGAATTATTAGTTGGGAGCAAGCTGGGAGTTTTTTCTTTCAAAACAGCTCCAGCTGCTATCAAAGGCAAATTTAGCTGTCAAGAGGGGTTCCAGAAATTTAACTGATGGAAATGCTTTGCTGTAGTTTTCCATCTAGCCTGTCACATCTAACAGTGTCACTTGTACAACAAATTAAAAAGAAATGCTGTTCAACAAAGTACTGCCATTGATGTCTTTCCTTCTGGGGATATGGTAGTGATTTACCATCGGCCAGAAAATGTTCTATCGCTGTGTTCAAGGTGGTACCATTGGTTCAGTGAAATAGAGAAGTCTTGCTCATTTACATTTCTGGCTGTGGCTGTTGTCAGGCTCTGGGCCAGGAGGGAGATCCTGCACCTTTCCATGCCAGGCTGTTATTTCTAGTGATTGTGGCAGTGGATTGTGTTTGCTGGTTGGGCAAGCATGACTGGAAATGCAAGTACGTGAGCTGGAGTGTTAATTCAGAACTGGTGTTTCCCAAATGTGAAATTTGCTGTGTAAAAATAACCTGGGTGTGGATAAGCTCTCACCTTCTTCAACCAGATTTTCAACCAGATTTTTTCTGTTAAGTTTTCATGCCTTCAATAGCCTATATATATAACTATGTATATTTTTCTGTGTTAACATGGGAGTTGCAGCAAAAAATCTCTCAAAATAGCACACTAAATTTATTTTCTATGTTTCTATTTTCACATCAGCTTCATTATTAAAGCATTAAAAAATAGGAGCAAGATGCAAGATACTTGTTTTCAGTTTAACATCAGAAGACAGAAGTGGATGCTGGTTAATTATAGTGAACATGCCCAAAAGTTTCTATGTTCCAAGTGAACTAGCTGTCATCATTTCGCTATATAATTACTCAGAGAGATTGCAAGTGGTCTGTGTTGTGAGTCTAATCCCCAGGGTGCTGGTGTGTATAAATAACCCCAAGCATATGAACAGACTTCAGCAGTTGTGCTGAGTGCAATCTTGTGCTGCAATTGCTCTTCTTCGGAAGGGGGGTCCCAGTGGAGTTGACATGCCACCAAACTGCAATAATTTTGCACCTTGCAAGAGAGAATTGTTGCTTCACAGTATTGAAAAATACTTAAACCTGAATGGTGTGTGGCATACTTCTTCATAAAGAAGAATGCAGTCTTCACAGTTGTCAGTTTTCTTCCTTCTTTTGATAGTAATTTTTGTGTGTTTATTAAATATTTCCAATGTGTGCATGAGAATGCTTACTGTACTACCCATTCAACTCTTAATTATACTCTGGCTCTTTGTCTTTAGAAACTTGAGAGAATAAAGGGTTTGTTCTTGACTCCATGGGATTTCTGTTTACACAGTGTGCAATAATACAAACAGAGGTTTGGGGCTTTATTGAGTTAAGCACTCCTGTCATTTCAAGTGAGTATGTGTTATGTGGAGTTGGAGTCTGTCATATGGGAAAAACAGCTATGTCACAACTATTGTGTATTTTATTCTGAAAAATACCACTATTGCATCTCTTCAGTGTTTAAATTTTTAGGTTGTGTGGTTTGCACTGTCTATAAACATGCAACTGCAAATTATATTGAAATGAGTTAGATGTTGTAACAAAAAAGACTATGCCCCTAACTTCTGGACCTGCTTCATTCTTGCACGTTTCAATTTTAGTTTTACTGGGATGGGGTGGGTGTTGTTTGTTTTTTTCTAGATTGTGTTTGGGCTTATTTGGTGACTAATTCACTATGAATTCACTATGGAGTGAATTCAGATTCACATTGAGTATTCCTTTCAGGAATATATGCAAACTGTGATGCCTAGGCACAATGTCAGGGCCTTGGAATTTCTCATTTTTAGTAAGTTTACTTGAAGCTTTAAAATACTATTTTTAAGTATTACCTTAACAGTGCTAATATAATGACCAAGTCCAGCAATCTAGAAGCTTTTGGAAAGCTGGAAGCTGAAATGTGATGCAACAAAAGATAAGCAAAAAACCCCCTTAGCCAACCTACATTTGCTTCATTCAAGCTGAATACATGATACAAGTTCCACATTGGTCTTTTCAAAGTCTCGGATGAGGAAACTTATATAGTCCATGGCCATACTGAAATTCAGGGTGAGGGAATAATAAACTACCTAAGTTTATGACCAACTTCTGATTTTAAGACAGGAATCCTTTGTGCATTCTTCTTACAACAATGCCTTCAGTTACTATCCATAACTATCATCTGGATTGGGAAAATTACTTTTGGGATGATATCAACCTATTCACCAAATCAGTACAGATCCTTTTGTGATTTTGCAATAAGTATTTGGAAATGCAGACATGGAGTGTGGTTTGTAAGGAGGCAAAATTAGCTGGCAAGGGAGAATCTAGGCAAGCTACTGGTTAGCCCTTTTCATGAGTGTTGTAAAGTAAAAAGATCAGATTTGTTTCTTTTACTAATGTATATCTTATGAGGAGATTGGATGCCATTGGATCTATTTCATGGTGAGGTTTTATCAATCACTTGATATCAAGTTCTCTATGTGTTTCTAATGTGTTCAGATTCTCCTTAGCTCTCTACATATCTTTATTTTTACCAGTACCACTGAGATGAAGATAGCAATTTTTCTCTCAAGGTGCACAGGAAGCAAGGAAGAAATATGTTCCTTGAAAGCTGTTTAGTGTTTGATCCCAAGAAATTGGTTGCATTTTGTATTGCCATCTGATTCTGACATTAATGTTACTTAGTAGCAGGTCATGTTCTGTTCCGTGACTGAAAAGAGGCTATGAAAGTAATAAATGAATTCAAAATTAAGGCACATTAAAAAAAAAAAAAAAGTTTTACTATAAAGTGTGGCAAATGAGAATAGCTGAAAGCTCTTTTTCCATTAGATACTATGGTGGGTGAGATCTGTTCATGCATGCTATTTCTGCTCCCACCAATCTTTCTCTTCCACACTCATATTTTCCATAGGTTTTTCCAATTTTCAGAGTTTAGTGAACTTAGATTCTTTCCTATGTATTCTTGTATTTCTGAAGGTAGTAGTAATTATAATATGTAATAATTATTTACATATCAATATAATTTTTAGCAATCTAATCAGAAGAGCTTTAGTTTACACAGAAGGATCAGCTGGTGCTCTTCTGGTTCAAGTCATGGGAACACATTTATGTATTTTGAGGGTATCTGAAAATTACTCAACTTTTATTTCAGTAATTGTTAAATTTTCAGCCTCCAGTTTGAAAGAGTTGGGTTTAGATGGCCTTATTAAACTTGAGGGAAAAAATGTGTTTTGATTTTGGATGTGTTTATAATAAAAGTGATATATTAATTGTTTGAGTTGAAGATAAGAGTAGAAACTCTAAAAACCATGTAAGCTACCTGTGAGATGACTTAGCGGTCTGTGAAGTTGCATAGCTTTACAGAGCTTGATTTCCATTGAAACTGGTTGGAAAATATTAGCACATGAGGCTGGACTGATACAAGAAGCAATTGGAGCCTGTTTTTCAAATGTGAATTTTAGCATTTGTGTTAGGTCTCTAAATAAAATGGAAATGCTGGAATTATCAAATGTGTGCTTGTGTATAAGAAGATAAAAGTGAAGTTTTTAAGATACTCTGTTGTTACTCTTGAGGAGAACAATTGTAGCCTGAAGTACCTCTCTCTAATTCCCCTCGGTTGCTTTCTTTAAGTCCTTCACATAATCTCAAGGATGATTTCTTTGTGTGCAGCAGTGCCAGCATCCTGTGAAGAGATGCAGGGATGCTGCTCTGGGAGCAAAGCTCCTCTGGGAACTGCTGCCTTTATCTTCCCTCCTCGAGGTGTGATTGAAGGATCTTTGATGCCATTTGCATGTCAAATGGCAGTGGGAGTCCCAGGGCACCCCCTGAAAGGCCTTTGCCACCCCTGGCACAGGGGGCTGTGGGAAAGCAGCAAGAGCAGTTGGGGCTTTGTGCTGCTGGCTTTGTTCAAGCCCAAGCCCCATGAGCAGTCACCTAACTGCACCATGGACAAAAGGCAGCAACCTGAGAAATACTGCACTTGGATCAGCATGCAAGCTGCATTTCTTTGTGCTGGAGTTACATCATCGCTGAAAACACATAAACATGAAATTGGTTGAAAGTAGAATTGTATGAATGCTTCCTTGAAGTTCATTTGGTTTATTAATGGTGAGTTTTATAACAATTTCTGTTTGCAAGTGGACTATTGCTGTTTTGTGAGCCTACCTGCGGATGTTGTAGAGACAAGCCCATTAATGCTTCAGTTGTTTTTAAATGGAGACAGAAAAACTACAGTCAATGACATAATTTGTTAAGTCTTCCTTGTTCTTTGCTTTTGTGTTAGCACTGGACAAAAATTAATAAAGTGGAACAAGTACTCATAACTCTCTCTGATAAAAGATATAGTAAGAAGCTGTTTCTTGGGACTGCAGTTCCTGCTGGTGGTCTGCTTGATGATTTTTGTCTAAAATTTTTATATGAAGGAAGAGAATCAGTGGTGTCATATTTACAGCTGTGTGTGGTGGGATAAATTCCTCTTGATTTCTTTGGAATCAGGCAAAGACCAGTTTGGCCCATGCTTTTTTAAAGAGTATTTTTCCTAGCTGCAGGTGGAAAAGTCCTTGAGAGGAATATTTCTGTAGGCTGTAGCAACTTAAATGAGGTTTTGGCAGTACTGCTGTCTTGTAATAATATATTTCTGACAGGTTGCTTTTGACCATGTGATGCTTATGAGCATAGTTGGTAATTCTTCAGAAAAGGTGGAAGAAATTTAAGTTTGTCAGTGGTTTCAAATAATGCCCTCTCTATGTTTTGACACCTTACCTTGCCTTCAATTAATATGAGTTTTGGAAAGTACAATATTGACTTCTGCATAACACTCATTTAAATTAATATTTTTTTGTGGAGGGGTGGGTTGTATTTTTTTTTTTAGGCGGTATTAGTAAGAGGAGATGTTTGCTAAAGAAGAAAAGGAAAGGAGTAAAGGAAAACAGAATGTATTTTATATTTTTGAATGTTTTAAAAGTCAAAGGAAGAATGTAACTGAGTAGGAATTTTATCTTAAGGTCTTCTTAGATTGTGTCATTTTAATCAGTAAGATTATACATGCTTCTTATGGCATATGTTCTATTTAATGAAAAACCTAATGAAGAATAGCTCTTCCAGCTGCAGAACCCAATCCACAGGCTACTGAAGTAGTTGGAGTCTTTCCACTTGCTTCCCTGAGCATTGGATCAGACCTTTAAAATCAGCTTTCAGAAAGACTAAACCTGGGAAAGCTTTGAAATTCAAGAAGTTGCATTTCTGAGTCCTTTAAGAAATTGTCAAGGAGACCATGCTGTCAGGGGAGGAAGCCTTTTCTGAACCTTTTGTCAGCAGTGGGTCGAATTCAGCCCTGAGATGAAATCTCACATGAGTCTGGAGTGCCCCTTGGATGCCCAGTTTAAGACTTCACTGTAAATTGTGTATAAAAGGTACCTAAACTTGATCAGGCATTTTTCACAGGAGCTGGACAATTGGTGTTTTGCATGCAATCTGAAGCAGATAACACATCTTCAGTCTCCAAGCTTCAGGTACTGAAGTGATTTTACTTATTTCACTTTATTTAATTTATTACTTAATTTTAGCAGTTAATTAATTAACTGCTAAAATTAATATGCAGTTTCTTGATTGCAGGAACTGTAACTTCAAGGAAATAATATTCTCTCAAAAGTGAAGTACTGTTCAGATAGGTTGTAATGTTGTGATGTAAGTTTTAGCTACATTGCAATCTTACCTAAAGGCTGCAGTTGTTTGTATGGAAAAGCTTATCTATTTTTGATTCCAAATTTTTTTGTTTTCGGTAAATGTGGGTTCCCAACATATTTTTTTTTTACATCTCTATGTTATCTTATGCTAAATTGATACGTTTATTTTATTTCATAGTGTATATATATATACACACACATATATGTGTGTATATATATGTGTGTGTGTAGTCTAATTCTAGCAGGATTGCCTGCAGAGCACATTACATCATTGCTAATGAGGAATCAGCCGTGCCATGAGTGTGTGCACAGGGATCACTCTCCATGGATGCTGCAGAGCCCAGAGCAGCAATCTGCACAATGACTTAAAGCTTGTCAGTAGCCTTGCTTTTCCTAACTGCTGTTTGTGCGCCCTTTTCAAATTGTCCGTGCACCAAGGCTTGAAAATTGCCAGTAAAAAGTAGGAAAAAAGGATAAAGAGCCTGTATGTATATCTATCTATCTCCACTTCAGAGCTCTTGCAGTGGGCTGTAGATACAAGTGATTGTAGCAGAGCTGTGCCAACCCCAGGGAGCACTCGCCGGAGCTGGGTGAGGCGGAGCCGGCGTCGTGCAGCGTAACACGGAGACGCGCTGAGGATGCTGGTGGTGACGAAGTTTGGTCTCTATTTATGGCTGCCTATTGTATAGTCTGCATTCCTGCCCAAATCCCTCCGTTTCGCTGGAGTGCTGCTCTTGGGCTGAAGTCATCAGAGAACTGCTTGAAGAGTTCACTTGTACATTCTCTATATAATTTTAGCAGCCTGCTCACAGGCTTAGTTATGCCAGGCACGATACTGAAGAGCATTTATTATCTTTGGAAACCGTTGACATGACAAAAACACATGGGCTGGAAATTGTTCTGTAAGCTCGTATTGTAACTAGTTGAAGTCAGCTTTAGATAAAAACGTTCTCTTTGTTTTCTTAGTAGTCTTATTTCATTGATAAGCATCATGACACTATAGTACATTCAGAGGGAAAAATGGAAGAAAATTAAGTCACACATCAACTTTATTTACATTACATGGTTAATTGGTAATTAAAAAGAAAAGAAAATAGTTGCAACAGTTTGTAGGTGTTAGCCCTGGAATATTGCTTGCTGCTTTCAATTCCCAATTCTCTCTGTTGAGCTTCACTTTGCAAAGATTCTCCCATTTGCCCCAAAGTTCTGGAACAATGAAAATAATTATTTGTGCTGAATCTTCTTTAAGTGCTGACCAGTAATGGTCATTTAAGTTGACTTGTGGAGCTGAACTCATGGTGATGCTACAGGTAGGAATGTTTCAAGTTGTATGTGTTAGTCAGAAAGGAGTTAAATGTCTTTAGTTCCCAGAAAAAAATAAAATCATCTTAGGTGATTTCCAGCTGAAATAATGACCTTTTTTGCATGCCAGTGTAAAATTAGTATCAGTCAGATAAGGGTGGGGATTGAAATGTTAGGTCATGAGCATTATTTGATTGAGTAGCAGCAGGTTTGATTTCACAGTTTAAGTGATCTCTAAATTCCCAGATCAGTCTATTACTCAGTTAAGTTCATTTATTTGACAAACATATGTAGGATGTACAAAAAAAGGGAGGGATATATGTATTGATGGATGTACTCATGTTTAATATGTGTATCAATCTGTTAAAGACAATGAAAAAGCCAAAGTCTTGGAAAGATTAAACATGTACTTCAGTGTAGTGTTGAAAGAAGAAGCTATTAGAATTACAACACCAAATGGGATTTGAAAATGCCTTTCTTGCCAGAAACAAGAACGAATTCCCTTTTATTGTTCTGCTCTTATTTCAATAAGAAGGATTTCTTCTCATTCCTGTGGGAATGGTTGTGCTTTTGAGCAGATTGGTCTCTCTTTAATTAAAAGATCTTGGACATATCACTAACCAAAGTTTCCATTTAATAAATTCTTCTTAGAAAAATGCAGAGGCTGTTTATGTGTTTTTATTGTAGTGTGAGCTTGTCAAAGAAGGTTTCGGTGAAGACACAAGGTCAGTGATCAAGCACAGGATGTAGTTTGTGTTCATAGTATGGGAAAGGTATTGAAATAATTAATTTTAGATCTGTTTCTGCATCCTGGTTTAATTTATGTTCTCCCTTTCATAAATGCATGATCAAATCTGTGTCTTCAGAGCTTCTGGTCTTGCAAGGGGTTTTATACAAAGAGATTCTGAAGTTATGTGGATGCTTCATGAAAAACAAAGCATCTCTTTTCATGGTTCCATTAGCTGGTGGAACACAGGCTGCATTTTGCAGTCATTTTTCATATACGACAAGCATCACTCAAGTCTCTGGTCCTGTATGCATAACAGTCATAGTATTTTTACATACATCATTTTATCTTTCTTTTATCACTTTTGCTAAAAAAAATCCAGCAACAGCTACAACAAAAAACCAGCCCAAACCTGGGAAGTGTTTGTAATAATAATGTGGAATAAAGATTAGTGGTAGGTGTATTGCTCAAGCCTTGTGCACAAACATGAGGGTTTTGTTGCTGCTGATTTGTTCCAGTAACCCATGCAGCAGTGCTTGTGTTGACAAAAAAGAAAGTGTCTTTGCCCTACTTGTCTGCCATGACAGCGAGTTTAAGGTTGTCTGTAAGTAGCTTGTGGAGATCTCATTTCATTTATTTCTGCTTTGCATAGATTGGAACCCTTTACAGAGCACATTTGGCTTTTGGGTCAGCATCGTGTGTGCAGGTTCTTGCAAAATGGTGACTGTAGTGATTCCAAGCAGACCTTCTCAGGGATTAGACGTCCTTGGTAGTACTGCATGTGTAAGGCACTTCCACTGTAGAATCCTGCTTCAGAGGCTATTGTACCTCCGCTGTAATACAGTGCTCGCCAGGGTGAAACTTAATATTTAAAATCTCAGTCTGACACATGAAAAGCCTTTTCAAACAAACTGAGAAAAATCCATCTCCCCATTTTTCTTGGTGTTGGATGAAGTCAGACCCTAACAGAGGCCCATGGTAATATATTTGTTACATTCTAATAAATACATGGCTTGTCTGTACTTTTCTTTAACTTTGAAAATTACACATCTAGTATAACCTTTTCTGTATCCATGCCTTTAACATTTTTAAAGGTATATTTTAAGTGAGTAATGAGCGTTTTGTCACACGGTTTCTATTGGTGTTGTTAACAGACCTTCAGAGTCCAGCCAGCCTAATCAGTAGGGTGTCCTTGTAGTGTGCTCCAGAGGTGTTAGCTATGATGCCAGGGGTAGATTCCTGCAATGCCTGATGAATTTCTATAAAGAGAAGTTCAAGAGCAAGAAGACTGTCTTGACTTGCAGGAAGCTGCATTGTGATAGCATCCTCTGGCATGTGCTATTTCCCAAGTGAGAATTGTTGCTGGGATTTTGCATTGAATAGTGAATGTAAGCACATCTTTCTCCACTTGGAGCTGGTTCAAAGCTTTAAACCTTTTTTTAAATTCAAGCATCACAGTGTTGTTTTAGAGAGCATCTCTTGCCCAATGCCTGTTTATACATGTGCCTGACTTCACTTGGTCACTTTGAGAGCTAGAGCCATAACCAGATTATGAATGAGAAACCTCTGTCTGTGTGATGGGTTATATGAATACAGCCCAACTTTGAGCTAGTTTTCTGTAGTCCAGGCTTTTCTGTTTTCAAGATGTTATGATAAAATGCTAATAATACCTTTGTGCTGGTTTGCATTTGGATTCTGCCTCTTCCAGAGGTCATAAAATGCTAAGTACATTAACAATATTTGAATATAATAGAACATTTCAATTGGAAGAGACTAGCCGTTTGCGAACACGTGTTGACTATTCCTGATAATTACATTATTCTCTACATGCCTTTCATAGATTTTCAAAATATATTGCAAAACATTTGCACGAAGAAGAAGCTGTGCTATCTTGAATATCCAGGAAGAGAATGTGACAGTTTGGGTAAAGATTTTGTCTCTTTGAGGCACTGTTAGATGTATACCATCTCTCTTCCCAGTTACGTTAATTGCAATTAATGTAAGGTGTTTGTTGTAACAGGAGAATTATTTCACTATCCCTCGAGTCTCTTCCACCTATCCATAGAGGATATTCTGTGACTCTATGAACACTTAAAAACTCTTCTCCAAAATGCAGGTTAAAATGTTCTGTAAGCTGGCAGTCAGTTGTTTGCTCAGTATGTGTAATTATACCATCTGCAGGATAAACAAAAAGTTGGGGAAGTGCTTGACAAACCTTTGAATGGGCTGTGTAACCTTTTAGAAAGATAGCACATGGAACATTTAAGTGGCCTTTTCTTTTCTTGGTCTGTGTACAGATAGCAAAGGGTTGCTTAAAGGACTTCTGAAATGTGGTGCTTAGGCTCACTTGTGCCAAGTATTTTGGTGGAGTCTTTTATTTGCTTGTTTGTTTTCAGACTTAATTTTATTTATTTATTTATTTAGTGTGAATGCCAGGAACAGTTATTCCTTGGTATACAACAAGATTTCTGGGAAGATAATTAGAAGTTGCTGCTTCAGGTGTCCTTTTAGTTCTCTTACTTTAGTTGAAAGACAAATAGCCTTGACCAATTTGTAGTTTCTTTTGAATGTAGTGTTAGCCTCTAGAGATTATGTGGAAAGTACTGAAACTTAATATTCCTGGGGAAAAATATCTTTTATTCTCAGTTGTTTGGCTTTATCCTGTATTCTTATTGTGCTCATATTTTGTTGCCTCCTATTTATTAGGAAGTCCCTTATGTTAGGCAAAATTCCAAGGGTGGTTGGAGGCAGAGACTAGTCAGTAATGATCCTGCAGTGATTGTTCAACCTTCAATGGGCCTCAAGTGCAGTTTTATCCACTTGGCTTCTCACATTTTGTAAGTGCATTTTTGAAAAGAGGAAGGGGGTTTATGTTTTAATAATAAAAAGTCAGTTTGTTCACATGCAGTGACTTAGTCAAAGCTTGGAAGTCTTTCCTTCCTTTATTTCTGTGGTGCCAGAAATGTAGAATACCCACTTTGTTAGCTGATCGTGGCATCTCCCTGCCTGCAGTAATTCCATGTGGGAACAGGAACAGTTTCAAGTGTGCTCATCCAACTGGACTTGTAGACATTGCAGTGTCTGCTTGTCATGCAGAAAGAAAGATGCAAATCCTAACTAAGATAAAACAATAGGAACAATAGGAGTGTTTTACAAATTCAAGCAGTTCTGGAAAATGAAATAGTATGTGCCAAGGTTTGACACTTCATAACTCTGCCACTATTGTTTTCCCTCACTGGCAAGGAGAGGAATAAAATGGGTAATGTGATTAACCTGCCATACAGCTGATGAGAAACACTCTGAAAGCAGAGGGAAGAAAGGGAATTTAGGAAGATAATTCAGCAACATTGCTGGGGTGTCCTTTCCCCTCTGCATGGGTTTATATCAAGAGACTGATGAATGTTAGCACTTCTTTTTTCACTATAAAGAAAGGTGTATTTAGAAATCCTGCTTATGTTAAATCTGCTACTGCTTAAGGAGAACTGATGTGAAAAAAATTGTCCTCTGAAGAACCTGATGCATAGTTGGATTTTATAATCTATTACAGATGACCACTGCTAAAATTACATTTTTCAAAGCAGCTCTACTATACTGTAGTGCTCTAACATCTTTCTAGAGACTAGAGGACAAAACAAAAGCACTAACTCATCCATGGGTTTTTAGTAACTTGTGTTACTCACTAAAATGAGTATATGAGAAAGAGAGAATAACCTCTTGTTGGAGTTTAGCATCTGTTGCAGTGTACTTAAGAAATCGGGTAATATTTTGCATTTCTTCCTATTGTTTTTCTAACAGCAGATACTTACAAGAAGAAGGAAGGAGCTGCTGTACACAAGCTGGATGTTCACTCATCCCAGTTAGTCGTGTGCTGGTGTGCAAACATTTAGGTGGGGTGGCACAGCTCAGGTCTGAACTTTGTTGCAGGCTGACTTGTTGCCATGATGAAGTGTTTTGAGAATCATGGGCTGACCTCAATTCAACAGTAACTTGAAGAGAATAATTTCATGAGCAAGTGATAATGCTTTAAAGGCTTTGTCTTTGGACAAGCTCACCTTCCTTGCTGATGCATTTGAAGCCACTCTTCCTAGAGAAGCATGTGAATTTTGCAAGATTCATTCTCTATGGAATTTCTTTTCCAGCATCCTTTTTGTATTTCTTGAAAAAAATCTTTGTTCCACATCAGCCAACATTGCTTCAACTTTCTGGTGCTCCCAATGCAGCTGGCTTTCCAGTGGACTGCAGAAATGTCTTTGCCATCTGCCACAAATCCTTCATATGTCTTACTTTTGCTGGGAAGACAAATAATCATGTTGGTTTTCCATGAGTCTGTGTAAGGTTGATGGAGGAGCCCTTAGCCTGGCTGGTATCAGAGTGATACAGTGGGTCCGCCAGGAGGTTCCCACTGGTGCCAGGTCCACATACCCCTGCTGGACAGCCTCTCTGTGCCTCTCTGTACCTCTCTCCCTTAACATTTGTGTAGGGCCCTTAAGAAACATATGGGCCATCCTTTGGCTCTGCTCGTGTTTAGGCAAAAAGGCTTGGGGCCTAAGCATGTATTTTGCTCTTGTTTTTGTTATTTGAAACACATGACTGTAATTCAGTTTAAGACTTTGTTGTAGCACTTCCCATGCCTCTTACACTAACATAAATGTGCTGGTTTGAAATGTGACTTTAGGACCTATATAAAACCAGGAAAGGCAAGGGGCAAGAGGGATGGGATTGAGGGGGAGGAAAGAAGGCACAAAGAGAGCAGGTGGAATACTTTTTTTCTCTACTTTGTTAGATAACCTTGAAAAATAACAAGGAGTTTATTGTCAGAGTGCCTTCTGTGAACAGAGATGTATTTCTATAACCTGAAGGTGAGTTATGTGCCTTGCCCCAAAGCTGTTCATGTTCCTAGGATGAGACTAGTATTTCTTTTCTCCTAATTGTTTTCTCTCTTCCCCTGATGCTTGCTTGAATTGAGGTGGTCTTACAGAGCGAGAATTTGCTTTTGTAAGGTGTTTTGTGCTTTACTATTGCTGTGATACACAGAGCTTTTTTTTTTTTTCTCCCTTTTTCTTTTTTATACTGCTGAGAGAGAGATTTGTTTTGTTGATTTATGTTGGGTTTTTTTTTTTCCCTTGGGGACACTTATTTCTTCTGGCTGGTTTCTCCCTCGCTCAAGTGTCAAGACGTTATGGGTTAAATGTGAACAAGCTTTTCTGTTAAAAACAAACAGTAATACAGTGTGGTAAAACATGAACATTTGTGCAATTTTTTTTTTTTTTTTTAATATCATGGGTTTATAGCATTGCCCAATTCAAGTTTAAGATTTAAGTTTTTTAAGAGCCTTAAAATGGCAAAACTGTGCTACAGAATTAAAAAAACAAAGCCCAGATGAACCAAAACAGCCCAAAACTTTTAAAATTTCCTTATTCTGTTCTTGGTGTATTATGGAATATGTTCAGAGCTACTTGGCTTCAACAGCATCTTGAAATGGGAGAGTAGTGGGACTGTTCACTGAGATTAGTCTCTCTGCTTGCTTTTAACATAACATCTTGTGTTAGAATTTCAATTAATTTTTCCTTGGTCTTCCTTACTCTGATGGGTACTGGACTCCATCATTATTTTAATTTCTTTTATTTTCTCTTTTGCCAAAAATTCCACGGTTTTGCAGAAGAGCGTAGCTACTCCAAAGTAAAGGTGGGATGTGTGCTGTTGGTGCTTAGCTATTGCCTGCAGAACAGAGCAAAAAAAATCTAAACCAAATCCCAGGCCACTGATATGTTTCATTATTGCATTCATGCTGTTAATTTACAACAAAAAGCATGTTGGTCCATAACAAAAATTTTAAAATAAAAGAATTAGTTTTTTTCTGTTTAACCTCCTTCTTTCCCTCCCTTTCAAAAAGACGTTTTAACAACTTTTAAGAAACTTTTTCTCTTTGTAACCCAGCAAAACCAGTGTTGTCCCTGACTGACATTTTCTCCTGTGAGAGGCAGGACAGCTTGTGCAGCTGGAACTTGATGGGATTTGGCACAGGAGAGCAGTGGAAATCAGATGCCCACTGTATGAACTGCCCTCGGTAATGCTGCTTCTGGGTATAGGCTGCAAGAGAAATTTCTTTGATGGGTTAGTTTCAAAGTGGTAAATTCTCTCAAATCATACTTGTTGAACTTTGTGCTTTGATGGAATTTTTTAATGAAGTCTGAGAGTTTTCATTTAGAGTTTGTGCAGTATTGATGGACTATGCTGCCACTTAAAGAAAAACTGAAAAATAGCTTCTAACCTTTTTACCACTGTAAAACTTCATTAATATTTCCTAAAGAAAACTTATTTTGAAAGTTCTTAATCCAAATTTCTGAAAAAAAATTGCAGAATGGACATCTAGACCATGCTGTGACTTTGCTAAACACCTATCAGTTAATTTCTTTTGCATACAAACAGAAAAGGAGTACTTTGGGTGGCTGGTTTCTGAGTTTTCCCTGAGCTCAGCCTAGAAAGCAAACAGGCAGTCTGTGATGCGTCTTCTTCTGTGGGAATGATTTAACACCAAGAAATGTCAGTATTAGCAGAGGAGCAAGTGAATATAGAGCAAATGTACGCTAAATGCCTCCAGTGAAACTATTTGTGAGAATTCAATGCAATGTTCAGAACATTTAAGAAAACATAAAGGAAACTGGTTGTGTCAGCACTGTGGGTTTTTTGTCTTTTTCTACCCTCCTCCCTCAAGCTTTAAGAAATCCTATTTTCTTGACTTCTGAAGTGAGATGCTGTTCTGCTAGGTGTTTAAGAAAACTGGGTTTGGGTGTAAACCAGTAGCCTCTGGGCAGCCCTGACACATGCAGCAAATAGTGTGAGCAAGTGTTAAAAGGACTTTTGTTTGCTGCTTCCTGTGTGCTATTGTATTTGTTTGCTGCTCAGTGAATAGTAGCAAGGCATAAAGAAGAATAAGCTGAAGTAATGAACAGCAGAGACATCCCAGAGAAATTGATTAACGTCCTAAGTTGCTGGATGGCTCAAAAAATGCAGGCTTGCTATTGGCAGTTTTCATTTTCTCTGGGTGTTTTTCACAGGTTACTTGCATCACTCATCATCCAGAATAATGTGCTGGGTACGCCTTAATTCTTTGCGACTGTGCTATTTCTACTTCTGTTTATTCTATGTACTTTCACTTACTTGGCTTCTGAGGTCCAGGCAACAAAGAAAGATGCCCTATCTCATCACAATTTAGGAAATGTCATTATTCAGATCCTTTCTTTGTACTTTGTCTAAATTATTGTGGACCTTTTAACCTGATCCAGATGATGATGTACTTTGGTTCTTCTAACGTAAAATTTGCTGTGATGAGTTTTTGGGTGTTCAGTGATAAATAGGTAGACAGAGACATAAGTCTGATGGGGCTGGGCTGTAGTTATTTTTATAACTAATGATGAACTTATCTCTGTATAACAAAACTTTGTGCTCCTCTGTCTTGTCTGAGGTCTGTTTCTATCTGAGACTGCTGAAAACCTGATGGTATGTCTCAGGTTTGTACTTGAGATAGTTTGAGATAGTCACAAACCCCAGGAACTCATGGTATTTTGAGAAACAGAGAAGCCCCAGTGTAAATGTTCACTCTCAATGTCAGTGGTACTGGCATTGGTCTGGAATGGGGAAGGGGCTTTCTCAAGTCTTCTGTTATAGGAGTTATTAGCAGGCAGCTAGTTTGAGTTGCACCATGGCTGAGCTGTTCACTTTGAAGTGTTTTCTTTTTAATTTGCTGAACATAGGTCAAGTTTTTGTCTGGTTGAGGTCTGAAGGAAATACAGATTCTGTAATTGATACTCAATAGTTTGAAGTTTAACAGTATTGACTGAACTCGCCTGGGGTTAACTGAGTTTTGGTGTATTGAGAAAAACATACTGTAGAATAATGGGATTTTAAAAAGTGGGGATACAATCATAAGAAATAAAACACATGGTAGAGTAACTTTTAGCTTATCATTGAAACACCAGTTGGTTAATTAGGTTTAAAACCTCTGTGCTGGGACTGACATTTAGGCTGCAGGCTGCAGTAACTTCTAGTGGAGAAAGTTGACTTCAAAAGCCTGCAGCAGTGGATGCACAAAACTTAAGACTCAAAAGTTCACTGGGTGCAGCAAATGCAGAAGGTTTTATTAATAAATACTGCATTTTATGCAGTTCAGTATCTCTGTGAAGTCATTGCCACATATTCTCCTGACCACGTTTTGCTAATTACTGCTGAAGTGATGTGTAGGGGATCTGAGACAATGTAGAGTGTAGTTTTAGGGACTCTTGCTTTGTTTTTACTTCATCATTTAAAATGTTAAACAGCAGGAAGGTTTCTCATGAGAGGCTCAGATTTTCCTTGTTTCCAGATATCTCCAGTGCCATCAAATTGCTGAGCATTATAAAGTAATTTTGTAATGTTGTTTATCAAATTAAAATTGAAGCAGTTACTCTCAAGCTGTTTATCTTGGAAGTTTGTTACTTCTATTTTAGGCCTGAAAAAACATTTGAATTTCCTTTGTGTTGCCTTCCATCTCCTAATTGAGTCCATTGCTATGCTATAATTCTCTATAAACTTTGGTTTGAACAATATGCTCCATTTAAAGGAAAACTAATTGGAAAACCACTAATAATTGAGTGCATCAGAAATGTCTCAAAGTAATAGATTTTTAATTTTAAGAAAATTTAAATATTTTGCTTTTGAAAGCTAGATTCCTGTAAGATTTATCCTTAAAACTGAGATGCCTAAAATTTCACTTTATCTTCCATCTCTGTGAGGTCTAGGCCAGTTGAAACAAGCTTTAAAACATAAAGTACTTTTGTGCGAAGTGAAGACCAGTCTAGCTTTAGATATCCAAGGCGATTGCTCACAAGTGACTTTCTGGATGTACCTGCCTTGCCCAGTATGTATGTAGGATGCATATAAGGACATATATTTGAGTTAAGAATTTAAAGACTTCCACAGTATGCCCATGGAAGTGCCTAAGTGTGGTAAAACCTTGCCAAATGTGGCCACAATTTTATTGCAATAATGCCAATCACTCCTTACTGAAACAGAATAAAGCAGAGCAGCCTCAGTCTCTGTGGCACTAATGTGACCATACCCATGGTGTGACAGCTGTATTAAAAGAGCTTTTTACTGATCTAAGACAAAAACTGAAACAGTCTAGGAACACCACCCATTAAAAATAAAGTCTTGATGAATACATTGTATATAATAATTTACATTTCAGACAAAAGGCTGCAAATGTCATTCTAATCTTCTGAATAATAATTGAGTTTTGATTTTTAAGTAGCAAAAACCAAAGAAGCCTGAAGAATTCCTATGTGATATCTTATAACTTGGATACAAATTATTTATTGATTGTCATCTAGCAGTTTAGTTTTCATTTCTCTGTGCTAATGAGTCCTCAACTCAGTTGTGAGCTTTCTAATTAGTTTTTAGCTTTTATTGATGCTGAACATGCTTTTCTGTCAGTGCATTAATCTTCTCACAAGAATTTATTTAATAAGAAAACAGTTCACTCTGCAAGAAATCTGCAATTTTTAAAATTGTATCAATCTTCAGTTGTGAGAAGGGTCTGCATCATTCTTGCAGGTAGTACTTGTTCTCCAGCTTGTTTGTGAGAAATCTATTGCAAAGAGCAGTATTTCAAATCCCAAGCTGTGTTGTTGACCTCTATTATAAAGCCCATGGATTAGGTGGTACTCTGATCTGTTCCCCAAAGTAAGAGCCACAAGATTAAAGTGCATTTATAGTGTAAATATTTGTATTTTCTCTCAGAACTCCCCCTGCAGAAGCTCTCAAAATAATACTTAATGTACTTTTTTTCCAGAAAATCCCACCAAAACTTTCACTAGTAACTCTATGCAACACAACTGATGAAAGCTCATCTTTGTTAAAATTGTCTGAATAAACCTCCTCCACCATAATCACTTAGGATTTTATACTCAGCATACCTGTTTTCACTATTATTTTAAATGTTTAATGCTTCAAAAATTATTGGTTCTGGGTTTAATCATCATCTAAAGAACAGTTCATTAAAAAAAAATTTTCAGGTATTTTTACTTGATGAAATCAAATTGCAGACTTTGAAAGATGGCTGAAACATGGGAAATTTTCCAGCATGGTGTTCATGGAACAGTTCAACAGAAGCTGTAGGAAGCAGTCAGTGCAACTGCCCGGTCAATGACATCACCGCTGTTATTTTAACTTAGGGCTCACCGAGATTTTGTCAAAGATAGCTTCGTTTACACAGGATTTGCAAATGTTGCTAGAACAAGGAAATCATTCATTCAGTTTCCCTTCAGCCACCTCCAGGCTAAAGATCAGGAGGAAAATAGCAGTTGACCTGCAGTCGTCCTCCACCGTAGATGCTGTTGGCATCCAGCTCTCTCTCCTAAGAGTATCTTGAACTGTGCTTTTCTTCCCCAAACAGATGATTTCTCATTGTTCCGATAGATGAAAGCCTGAACATCAAAGAGAAGCAGATACTTAAGGAAGAATAAGGAAACCCAGCTATCGAAGAAACCCTGTGTATAAGCAGCAGCAAGCATAGATGCTTGGCTGAGAGCAAGCTGGCTTTTCGTTTTGAGGGAGTGAAATGGCAGCAGAGCATCACTGCCATTCGTGTGTTAAGTGGAGATCATGGCAGCAGGATGTGCTGCAAGGCCAGCCCCAGACTGAGCTTGTGCAGTTTCTTTGGACATCTGTGCATGGGCACACACGTGCTTGCACTCAGCCCTGAGGAGTGTTTGAAACCAGATGGAAGGTCTGGGTAATGTTCACATCACCTCATAGCATTTCACATGTGGCTTCTTCAAAGCAGGCAATAGTAGTAGTGCAGTGCAGGCAAAGACTTAGCTCAGCCATAGCTTTGATTATTACCTGAACTGGATGGTGCAGATGCCTTCTGTCAGTAAATACATGATAATGACCGCTATGTAGGATTTGCTGTATTTGCCACAGCAGTGCCACAAATAACTTATATCCAACAAATCTAAAAGACAAAGCAATATGGTGTCTATTTCTGCATGTATAAACAAGAGTGATTTTACCTTCTACTGGAAATAAGGCTTAATTCAGAAGATATTGGGGAGGCAGGACAGGGAATAGAGTACCTTTCAGAGAACCTTGATATAGAGCCTTTTGTGCGTACATCAGCAATTTAAAGGGAGTCTAGCTTAACTAATTGGCATATATAGCTATACTTAAATCTGAATTGACGTATTTTCCTCCCTGCTAGCCACTGAGACCTGAGGAACCAAAAAAAAGAAAAAAGTTTCATATTCCCACAGTCTGGTTCCACTGTTGTGAGAAAATTCCTAGCATGGACTTCGCATCAGCTGCAAGAGCCTGAAAGCTGATTTTTCCTATTCTCTGGGATGTACTTTTAGTGGTATCTAGGAATTCATTTTAAAATGGAGATGCTAGAAATCCCACCTGTTTTGAACCTGCTGACATCATGCACATGTGCACAGACACATGTAACTGAAAATGCACAGCATCTGGGAGATGGCTGTAAATGCCATTGGCTTTTCCGAAGGGTAAGAAGCTTGGATAATGTTTTATGTGAGCTTCTGATAATATCACTTCTAAGGAATATTATGCACATCTGAATCATCTATTTGTTTTCATGCTGTTCTCTGTCACTACAGCTACTTCAGGACTTTTCTCACATGATCTGCCAAAGATTAGTCACTATCCTGGTGACACTGTGTATAACCTCCTCTTCTCCCAAGGGCCAAGTTTTATTCCAGTTATATTGTGGTGGTAGTTTGGGTCAGTGCTTTTGTTGTGGCTCTTTGGAGATGGGTCTCTGATTTTGGCTGATGTTTGCTTTAGAAATTGTGAGGGTATGAAAAGATCCCGTTGTGGTAAAACAGCAGAAACATCTGCTGCAGAGTGGGAGGAGGAGGAGGCTGCTAACCAAATGCAGCAGCAGGGAGCTTGCAGTTCCTCCTCCTCTGCTCTCACCGCTAGATGTGAACCTGCTGTAATAAAAGGGCTGGCACCACAACACAGGCTCCAGGGGGAAACAGGTCTCAGGTCAGCCAGCTAGAGAAACCTCAAAAGAAAACATTAAAACTGAACAAACATTGGAAATAGTTTTGGTAGATTAATTCACTCCATTCTGTCCCTAATGCCGTTTGGCAGTTGTGTGTAAACTCCAGGGAAAGAGAAAGCAAGACAAACTTGTGCAGTCTGCTGCTTCTGAAAGTAATGGCAGCCTTTACACATACACATCAAACTTTCGATTTCTTTGTTGAAAAAGGAGAGAAATAGATGGAAATCACATCACTAGAGGTAGGTTTCAAACCATACTCTGCAGCAGCCACCTGAAGCATGTGTACTTCTTGTTTGCTTGTTTGCAGCAAATGAGTGTGTGCAGAGAGCTGCCCTCTGGGTGGCTTGAGCAGTGAGGACAGCTTGCGATTCTTTTATGTGCAGCATGCAGAACATTTCATCATCCTCTCAAAAGCAAGCTGCTGATAAAATTACTACTGATTTCTTGCTTTTGTTAGGATCAGAAGGCAGAAAGTTCAGGGAACCAGTAAAGATAGGGAGATAGGTTTCTTATGAAATAGAGACAGAATCACAATATCAGAAGTGGTGGTTGTGAGCTTCCTAAGAGAACTAAACAAGTACACACTAGTAAGTTTGGAAGCAAATATTAGATCATCTGACTGAGAAGATGTAAAAAATTAGGTGAAAGCTTTAAGGTACTACCATTTAACTTAGAGGTCGAATTGTTGCCTTTTGTAGCTTTACCACATCCTTTCAACTTACTGATTTAATCAGTGTTCACACTGTCAGGACAAGGTGTGAAGAGCCAGCACAGAAATAAAATAGCAGTCTGTGTGTTTGATCTCTGCACTGAAAAACGTGTTTGCCCCAAGATATGGGGAGTTCTCTGCTTCAAATTATTTCATATGGGATTGAAAGATGATGAGGTGGGTGTGATTGAAACAGAGTAGTTCTACCCATCTCACCTGGCAGTGCCCTCTGTTGGGAGCAGGGGAGTTGGGAGGAGTGCAGCAGTGTCAGGACAGTGAGTGTCATGTGCCTCAGCTGAGAGCAGCCCTGGTCCTGTGGCATGTCTGACTTAGAGGTGGCAGCAGTTGCCCTTGCCCAATTATTCCCAGCCTGCAGAGGAAAGGTCAGGATTTTCAAATGGTTTTTTATGCCATTTTTTATCTCTGCTTTCTGACTTCTGCTGCAGTTCAGGGGTCAAGGATGATGGTGTTTGGCTCTGACATTTTGCGAAGCTTGGACGTGCCCAAGAGAGACTGCTTGCAGTGTTAATACACCAACAGTTACAGTGAGGTATCTACCAAAGACATGATTGCATTCTAAATACATGTGGATAGTGCTCAGGATTGCAAATGCTGGCATTCTGTTGAGGGATCTGCAGAATAAACCTTGGAGTGACTAATTTCTTCCTTTATTCAGAAAGCATGGTCCTTCTGTGTAGTCTTGTGTAGATGCGACTGTCAAGTAAAAATGCGGTTGTGTCATGGGAAAAGCTCTTGTGAGAATCAATGTTTTAAGTCTATGATTTGTAATAAGATAAAACATTTGTAATAGTGGGTAGTTACACTCTATTCTGGTCTTGTAAGTTCTTATACAGACCGGTGATATACATTTTGGATCAAAAATGGCTTACAGTCTTTCATGTTGCCAGTCAAAATAGCACGGACATGGATTTGGTGAGTTTTATCTTTAAGTGATGCCAATAGGGAGCTTATATAATTGAGTGATACTGTGTTTCTTGGTAGTATCTCAGTAACTGGGCCCATGTGTGGAGCAAAGCAGAAAGCTGTGAGGCCTAAAAAGCATCCATACCTGTCATGCCTGGAGTTCTGTTGAACATTGCTATGCCTCAGCTTTGATGGACAGGAAGGAGAAGGGTCATCCTTCATCTCTGATGATTCATTTGTGTGCCAGAGGAAGTCAGTGGCAATGGGTATCTCAGCATTGCAGCCTTTTGGGTTTTTAGTATGTTAGGGGTAAAGGGAAGAGGTTTTGTGTGTGGAACTTCTCTTATTGTCACTCCATACATTTCTTTGTTGAAGGTCCTTGCTTTTTAGAGTAGAGGTGAATCCAGTCTGGATGGCAAAGGAGCTTGGAAGTCATGTATTTCATCCCATGTATCAGTTGACTTTCTTTCTCTTTGCTTTAAAAATAACTCCACAAAACATGTGGTTTTACTTCTCTTTTAAACCACTTGAAATTACAGGTTATCTTTTGTTTATGAAGGCATTGTTCAGCTTGAAAAGGAAAGAATAGGAATAGTAATTTGTGACCCAGGTCAATCAAGCACTCTTGCATTTTGAAAACTCAGTTCCTCTAATTTCCTGATGAGTTTGGTTGCAATTTTCCTTTGTTTTACAAATTTTTTTATTTTATTTTTTTTTAACTTTAAAATCTTCCCTTGTCCTTTTCCCTGTCATTCAATCAGAAATGTTGAGGAACTGAAGTTTCCAAAACCTCAGCTCATGCAATTGTAGGTTCCTCTCGGAGATCTCAGCTTTGGCTGGGAGTGTAAGTTCATACATTGCTTTTTATTTACTTTTTTAAGTAAACAACTTCAGGTTTTCATCTGCCTAAACTGAGCAAGTATCTCAAAAAAAAAAAAAAAGAAGTTAAATAATCCACAGCGCTGCTTATATAGTGTGAAAATTGTTAGTAAATTAGCTTGAGTTTTAATGTGACTTTTGGTTTTTTTAACATACAACCTTACTGATTTTTTAATTTTATATGCATAGGTGGTGACTCTTGATATGTCAGCCAATCATTATGAAATACTGTTCAGTACTTTCTGGAGCATCAATCCTTCCTTTCTCATCTCATGTCATGACGTAAAAGTCCTTCTCCTTTTGCAGACTGCTGGCGCCTGTACCCAAACCATCGATGATGAATGTTCATCCATGATGAATATTACCCTCAAAGCTTTCTAGCAATAGAAACCAAACTCCTTCAGATGACTGACTAAAAATTCCATCTGAAGTCCAGCTGGCTCAGAAAATGTTGCACTTGTGAGCTAATGCTACAGGATGTTTTCACTTGGTTTGTCTTCAGTTTTGGTTATGTTCTGCACTGTGTTAGCACTATGGTGCAAGACTACTCCATGTGGACTAGTGTGACATGGATAATTTTTGATGGTGACTCAAAAGGGCAAGTCAGCCTTTAACTGGTTCCTAGTCACTCAAACAGGAGATAATATAAGGAATGCAAGAACACATTGATAAACACCAAACTTTTTATTTTGTTGTTTTCATGTTATTCTTTTGGGATAGCCTGTAAAGTAGAGGAACAAACTAATTTACTGTAACTGGGCAACATTGGGTAAGCTGGTTGTATTTAATAATTATAAATGTACCTGGTGTTAAACAGTGTTTTATTTTGGTAGCTGGTGGTCTTCTATGAACACACGGTGCTTTCAAAGTCCTGTCACCCAGCACCCGCTGCCAGGCCTGTCAGCACTTTCATCTGAGCTGTCCTTACTCTTTCCTGCTGTGAGAAAGGATGACAGCTCATTTTATCTGCCTTGCAAGCAAACACAAAGGCTGGATTTCCTGCATGTTTTTTAATTCTCCTCCATGGGGATGAAGGCTTGTGTATGAAGAGACACTGATTAATGCCAGCTGTTTTATTTGCAGCTGAGGATGGGTCCCAGCTGAAACACTAGAGACATTTGTCACCACGAGAACCAGTGTCCAGTTCAGAGACCTGAAACAGTTTCCCTTCACTAGGCTTTTTCAAGCACCTTATATATAGAGATGGTAAATCTAGATCTTAATCTTGAGACTTTGTCTTCTGAATCTGTGTTCTGTACCTAATCTTTGTAAGGGTTATTAAGCCATTATAACACTCACTAGTAAACTGTTTGCTGCAGATTTTGAAAAAAAGGAAGGGCTATGCAGCTGGAGGTCTGAGAATACAGATAGCTGCTGAGCAAGTGGCTGATACCAGACTTTCTATACAAGAGTTGAATGGAAGATTTTACTAGGTAATTTTGCACCAGGGCCATTTTCCCCTTCTCCTCCCTTTTATTTCTTGCCCCTTCTAATTTTACGCCATCTCATCCCACTGCTTCCTAAAAGAAACTGACCAGTTTGTAAAAATTGAACGAAATCTTGGCAGTAGGACTGATTTTTAAGAAATTGCTATGGGCAGAGCATCTTTCTAGGCAAACCTGACATATTTTACATATCCTTTCTCAGAAGGGTAATGGACTCTGAAGACTGCACTAAAATTGGTTTATAAACTTGTTACTAGGGGAAACTCAGGATAGAGGAGGCAGATTAAGGGCAGGGGAAAGAGGATTAAATGTCCAACAAATATTTATATAATAGCAAAGCCTATCATATATAGATTGGCTCTACTGTGATATATCTATTTATGTGCATTTCTTTGGGGATTTTTCATAATTTGTATTCTAGAAATTTTCATGGCATATGTACGTTGCTAGGAGCATGAGATTCTTTCTGCAGCCTTGCTGACAGGTGGTTGTTGGTACTTGCAAGGGTTACTGTAGGCCAGAAGCAGGGAACCAGCTCCTTTGCAAGGGGCCAGTGAAGCTTTTTGGATGTCCTTCTGCAGGCCATGTATTAAAGCATATCTTTGTAGTATTTGACGAAAATCAGGCCATATGAAAGTAAGCTGTAGACTGTCTGAATCCTAAGAAGTGGTGGCTTCTGACTCCTGTCTGTTTAATTTATGTTCTGTCTTAATTTGGTTTGAAAAATTTAACTCAGTGCTGTATGACTCTTACAGTACGCAGCTAAAATACATAGTGCACTGTTTGTCCTTTTAGCCTGGTTCTGCACCATGAACTGCTTTCTACAAAGAAAGAAAACTTCATGTTTGTATTCATGTCTGTGTTTCTGATGTCATTGAGGATGCTGGATTGGAACTAGCAGGAGAGAGAACTGTAGACTTTATTTGTGCTGTATGAATTTTGTTCTCCACCTCCAGATGACTGAATTTGGGACTTTGTGAAGACCTGTCCATGCTAAAAGCAAATGGATCATGTTCAAGTTGACATATGGTCATTGAATATGATTGGTTTTGCTGTAACTTTGACTTAAGACATTTTTTTATGTATTTCCTGTATTGAAAGAAATAGTACAGTCCCCTTTCATTTTTTACTGTAACATCTAACATTCATGTGGCATGTATTTTGAATTGCACGAGATAATACTTCTTTTTACAATGATACTTTCAACTTATTTTTGTGAGCATCCCATGCTGCTCTTCCTGCTTTCCAATAGTTACTTGGCGAACTTCACAAAGAAGCTGAGTATTGTTAAGAAAAATGTATTTTGCAATGTGGCAATTACATCTGGCATGGAAGTGACTCAGAATTATTGGTTGTATGGATAGCTTGTTTGGTCTGACTTTTTTTCCTTTTAAGAGGGGATCTGATTACTCTTTATTTTTACACATGATGTTTACTGTGATCTATAATTTTCTTTCATTCAGATGCTAAGCCAGCTGGATTCATGTTTCAAAACAAATTGCCTCCTCTTCTTATTTTAAAACTTTTTAAAAATCCTGCTCTTTTTAGAAATCTTATTACTTGGCAGGCACTTCTGATTTAATAAAACCCTTTGTTCTTTTGGGTTTTTTTCCCATGCATACAGAATACATTTTTTAAATTTTATTTTTAATTATGTGCCTTATTAAACTAGAGATAAATTTTGCTGAGTTAGTTTCCTAGAGAAATTTCTCAAAGATGATCCTGTTATGCATGCAACTGCCTGTTTTTATGTTGCACTTTTGCACATTGTTTGACTTTCTCTTGCATCTTTCTCCATGAATCTGTTCTTATTTCCCATTTCTGTGTAAGTCCCTGCAGCCAGTTTCATTGCAGATGAAGATTTTTCAGTGATGTTTTCTGCTTTCTGATATAACATAGAGTGTTGCAGTTGAGGTGGTCTATTTCTGTTTCATACAGAGCTTGTTTGTGCAGCCTCCCCAGAATGAGGATAGAGGTCGGGGTGGAGGAATGTAGACTTGGTTATCAAGAGCTGTGAAAGGTGCAGTGTAAATGAGTACACAGTGGGTTTAGAGTGATTTATAAAACTGCAAGTAGGTTCCTCTTTGAAAGCATAGCTGAGCCTCTAAATCACTGATATCAGTGTGTGCTGGTTTTAGGGGCTCAAGAAACCTTTACATCAGAGTGTAAGGGAAGGGGGTGACAGGAGAGCACTGAAGGTTGTATGGGTGAGGATGAGGTGAAACGATGAACAACACAACAGCTGTAAGAAGCACCGTGTGGTGGTGGGGTTGCCCATGTCAGGAAGCCAAAGCTCTGTTGCCTCTTGGCTGCACACCTTGGCATGGCCTGGCTCTGGGTGCTTCTCAGGCACTTCCCTCACTGTCTGGGCAGTGCCAGCAGCAGCAAACTGCACAGCCAGAAGAGGATCAGGAATAGAGAAGGCAAGGAACAGCAAATACAGAATAGGCAAAGAAAAAGCATTAGTAAATGCTAAAGCAGTGCATTGCACTGATGTTGCTGAGTTGTCATGCATTTACACATGTTGATGTTGGCTTTCCTAGTTTGATAGAAGGATCTGATACTGTTTGTAAAAGCATTTGAAGAGGAAAAATGAATTTCCTGAGATGTATTGATGCAATCATTCCAGGCAAAGCTCAAGGCAGGAGCAAATGAGGTGACTGCAGTTGAATTGTTGCTTATGTTTATATAAACCAGCATCTCTGGTGCATTTATAACTAAAGAGTTTTAAAATCATTTCACTCAAAGACCATTTTATCTGATCTTTTTTCTTTCAATCATACTCAATTGAAATAATGTGCTTGTATAAGTAACCTACCCCAATAAGAGGCCAAAAAGAAAGATCAGTTGCACTCAATTTCTGTATGACCTTTGGCAAAATGTAAGGTTCAGGTTGAAAATAAAAGAGATGGATCTGATGGACACTGGATCCTAAACTGCACAGAGTGGCAGACTTTCTGAATTGCTTATAAAATTGTAGCAATAAATAACTTTTATCGTGCTATAGAATCCAAAAATACTTTTTGCTTAGTTTGGGGGAGTCACATGCTTCTTTGAGAAAAGAAACCGCCACCTGGGATGTGGTGCCAACCTGCAAAACATGGGTAGTTCAGGATTCTCTAAAGGAAAATAAGATATCCAGCAAAATACCTGAAAAAAAAAAATAGCTAGATATACGGATGAAGCTATTACAATGAATATTATATGATAATTATTTTGTTCCATTCAGCAGAAATACCTATTACTGGGTTTGCAAGGTGGGGCTGAGAAAGAGGCTTGATGCCCCCTCCCATCTGATTTTAGTTTGAGGTAAAGTTTTGTAAAATATCTGATTCAAGGTTGTTTTTAGTTTCCATGAGTGATGACTGAGTACTTGAAAAAATATGTATCATGGCATAGATGTTGTTTTGGGTCCCTGTCTCTGCTCTGATCTTTTGTATCAGCTTTGGCAGTCCCTCGTGGGTGGTAGCACAGCCAGCTCCTTGGGACCCTTCCAGTCTGCCTTACAGCACATTCATTTTGGAGAATGTATTTTAGGGCAATTACCTCCAAAAGAAATGAATAGTCTTTGGTCTTCTCTGGTAAGTGTAAATGTTGGCCTGACTTAGGTTCCTTGAGGAAGAAGAAATTGAGTTCTGATTGGCATTGTAAAGTAGCATCTTTTGTGTGGGAAGCCCTTGGCGCCTCTGCAAGCGTCTTGTCTTTGGAGAGGCTCTGCCCAGCCAGTCAGAGCTTGCTGCCTGCCCAAATAGCTCCAGCAAGGAGTCAATGAGTGCTCTGTTGCCCTCCCTTTGTCTGGCCACATTTTAACAAAGAGCCTGTGTTGGCGGGGTGGTGGAAATGCCATGCCATGCCACAGTAACCTGAGTGGGGGCTACATGAAAAGTTTCCATTTTTAGTTTTTCTTATAATAATGAAAGGGATTGTCATGGACAATGTTGATATGAAAGGAAACTTTGAACTATTGAGTAAATAAAGCCCTTGAATGTATGTGATTTGAAATTTTGAAGAAGCCACTGTGAAACGGTCAACTTGTTCTTGTGTCTAAGTGGAGCGAGAGGTGAAGTGGACTTCCAAAAAAGTAAAAATCAGAATCTAATTTTAGTCTTGTCTTTAAGATTTAAAGAAAAGTAACATTACATCTGACATTTAAGAGCCAAAGTTTGTGTAAAGTCCAATAAAAAGCTGCAAAGTACTTGGGAAGCTTGGCATTCCAGGTGAGCAACAGGCTCCAGGCTGCCATGGCTTACAAGCCCCTGGCCTCCAACCCTGCCCAGCTTGGAGGCTCCAGTCAGCTCCTGGGTCTCCTACCGTGCTCCAGCCTACAGCTGCTGCCTGTGCCACCTCCTAGCAGCTCTCCTGGGGTGACAGGCAGGGGGAGGTGAGCTCTCTGCAGCCCCTGGCTCCACTTGTGTCAAGGCAGCACCTGTGCTCAGTGTGTCTCTGAGGCAGGAACCTCTCACGGGAAGGGAAATGAGGGATGAGAAACCTTCAGTTGGCCCCAATTACATTAATTTTTTGGCAGATTTAGGCTGTTTATAGTAGCAATTTCCTGACATTACAAAATGTGGGAGCTTGGGAAATTTGCAGCCTGGAGAAGGCTAATAAATATTTTACTTGATATTTCCTTGCAAAAGTATGTGTGTCAGAGTGCCATTAAATTAAAATTCTCAGTGTTTGGTGGTTTTTTGGGGGTTTTTTGGGGTTGGTTGGTTTGTTTGTTTGTTTTAGGTTATGGTTTTGTTTGTTTTTGTGGGAGTTTTTAGTATTTATATAAAGCTATGATAGTGTACAAAAAGCTGTTTTCCTATCAGACTTTTCATTTAAATAATAAAAAGCAGATATTTCTTTGACCTTTTTTTAGATGTCTTTTGGTAGAGCTAATGCACAATAAATTAGTACAGATTACGAAGAAATAACTGTGTTTGTGTCAGGCTGACTTTTAGTGGAATACATTGACATCTCAGCCAAAGCAGACAGATCAGTGGTCATCGTTGGACTGTTCCCACTATGGCATGGAGGTCAGTAAGAAGAATGGGAACAAAAGAAGCAGAGTACATAGCATATTTAAATCTGGGGAAAACTGCTTTTTCACTGAAGTCAGATAAATTTGGAATACTTTTTCCTTGAAGACAAAACTGGTGGTATTCATAGTGCATTGTTTTATTTTTGCAGGTTTTGATAGAGATTACTTCTTTATGCCTTCCTGAATATTTACTACAAGCATGTTATATGGTATTTATGGGCTTATTATTTTGTGGTATGCCATGCAGCTCAGTGTTTGTTTCCATATTCTTCCCCCTTTAGTTGTAAAAATTGTCCCTATATTTTAACTTCCACTGTCTGCTGCTGTCTGACAGCCTTCTTGTCATACTCTTGTTTCATTTGAGCATATTTTCTTGTTATATGGGATGATGCCTAAAGGAGAGCTAAACTGCCACTTCTGAGCAGTGGCTGGTGGAGCCAGAAGCCCAGTGGCAGCTGTCAGTCAGGCTGTTAATCCACTTGGGAAGATTTTCCGTACATGCAGTAACTTTGTGGCTGCTGTGCATCAGTATATTGTGGTTTCTGTTCTGGGTTGTCAGCTTGGTTTTCTTTATTTTCTTTGTGTTGTGCATGTATATTCTTCATATATAGAGATTTGTTTTGGGATGTGTTGGAGCTTATTTTTGGCTGGGCAGTACCTGGTTTTCACTCTCACTGTTCACTGTAGTGAGTGGCCTCTGCATCTCAACCAGCTGCTAAAGGTGGATATTTCTGTGCTGTTGTTTAAAAGTCAGTTTTGCATTCAGAAGTCTCTTATGTTGTTGGCTAAGTAGTCAAAACACCTACAGAAAGATTTGCTGCCATTTCTTCTGAAGTTATTAACCAGAATATGCACTGAGTTTATTCACACCAGACTGTCAAGGGAGTGAGTGAAATATGAATCTATCTCATCTTTTTCAACTTTCTGACTTTTCTGAAAACAGAAAAACAAAAAATCCCACAGGATAGAGTTCTCTTCACAGAGCTTATTGATGTAAATTCTGCAAACTGATGTCATGATTATCTGACTTGGTTTTAGGAACTGTTCCTTAGTTGAATTATTATGGACGGAAGCACAGGATAGAGTTCTTCCCTTGGCTCAAGAGTGTTTGTCTATAGCGGGGATCGCCCCAGTTCATTTGCCATGGTCCAGGAACAGGTGATAGAAGTCTTCTGCTTTGGAGAGCTGTGCTTGCACCACCACACTGAGTAGGAATTGTCCTCCATTCCCTGGAATGCAAGCAGCTTTAAATAATACAGACTATGTAATGCTGATAGAAAGTACTTTCTTCTATAGATGATTTCTCTCTATCTCAGCAGCTTGGAAATGGGCTTAACATAATACATGGAAAATGAGACATTTATCAGGGGCAACCAACTCACTTTTGGCACTTTCTGCCCTTCTTCTGTTTTGCATTTTTTTTTAATTATTTTTTTCCCTCAGGCTGTGCTTTGTGGGGAAACTTATTGCTAAGGAACAAAGATGCTGCTAAAATATTGAAGAGCAGTGCAAAAGTCAACACAAAAGCTGCTCAACTGTTGTGAAGTCTCAGAAGCATTCAGTACATCCAATTAAATAAACTCTTCCACACTTCACTGCAATTTCCTAAGACTTGTTGCCCTTTCACTAGTGGAAGTATTTTTAGTGATCAATAAAGTAGTTATACTCTGTACTTGAGACCTGAAATCAACCTGTTGTTCATTCAAACCAAGAGGAAGAGGTGGTGGGTAGAATCCCAAGGTTTGCGTGAGTGCCACAGACCTTGCCCCTTACCCACTGAAGCTTCTGCTGCTCCCAGCCTGAGGGTAGGGTGTATGAGACCAGGCATGCCTGGGATCCCTAGTGCCTTCTGACACCCGAATACTTTTATTATTTTAGAAAATCAGTCTCACAAGCAAATTGGTTGGGTGAAAATTCGGGGTAAATTTTTATTAGAAGAATATTTTTGTCAGAGTCTTGGAAGGTCATGTGAAAATGTTTGCACATGTCCCCTAAAACTTGAAATGAAATGAGAAGTAAAATTATCTCAAATTTATTGATTTTAAGAAGAATTAATCTTAAAGAAAAAAAAAAAACCAAACTAAAAAACCTCTCTTAGCAGCAGAGTTTGACAGCATTGGGCACTGGCAAGATTTTGAAAATGGCAAATACTTTCACTTCATGTATTTGAAACCAAAACAAGAGTAGGAGGCTGCAGCCCATGGCAGGTCTCAGATCACACAACCAGAAAGGAAGCAGGGTTTGTTTATGTGGGAATGTTCTTCTGACAATTTTGTTTGTGTGGTTGAGCCACAGCAATGCCAGATGCGGCTTTATTAATCTATGATAAATCTTATGTTCCCTTGAGTCTAGACAGGCAGAAAGCTATAAGCTGTGCAGTGTAGGTTTGGGGCAGCATTATTCTTCTGCTGAAGTTAATCACTCACTGCTGCAGCTGTTGGTATTCCTCTGCATTTGATGCTCATGAAGACAAAGATGGAAAAGAGACGAGTGTTCTTTGTCACTCTCAGATTTATGTTATGATCTTGTCAGACGCGTTTCTTCTGCTTTTGCAATCTAGGACCAACCTAAAGTGAATCTGTTATTTCTCATATTTCAAAGCAAAAAATTTGACTGAACTTCCAGGGGTCAAACCAATCCCTACTATTTCTTTCTAACTACATTTCAGAGTTGTCTTTTTTCCTGACCCCCCATGACTGAGATCCAGCCAAGACAGTCTCTTTTTCATTCCTACCATTCAACATCTTATTGAATTTTGACTGCAATAAAACTTAGATTTATCTCTGAGTTTGCCTCCAAGCCTGTTTCGTTTGTGTCCAGATATTGTCTTCTGAAACTAATATACTTGAATTTCTTAAGTGGCAGAAATACTCTTCAATGATGCATGTTTTCTCTTGGGCCTGCTGCCTATTGGGATTTAATGTAGCCTTAGAAAACAAGGAAAGCAACCATATCAAAGGCTCGTATAGAGGCCAGAAAGTATAAACAAAACCCTGTATCTGTTTAGTATTGAAAATGTTTCCAACGCACTGGGAGCATTTTCTGTTGATTTGTGTGGGATCATTTCCACCAAGTCTCCCCAGGCAGGAGCAAGTGAAGAAGTGCTGGGACTGGTGTTGCCACTTGGCTATCAAAAACCAACTGGTTTTGCAATCCATCTGCATATAAAGGAAGATGCAGCTAAGAAATCAAAAGAAAATGAACAAATAAAGCTGTGTAAAACTGGTGAATTTTATGGGTCTGATGAAGGAATGAAGTAACTGCCAGTTCCCCTCAGAAATTTCATGCAACTCTACTTCTGCGTCAATGGGATAAAAAAAAAAAATAAATCCAGTTCCTTTCAGGCATGCGGAGAGAAGTAGCTGGCTGGAGTAGAAAATGGAAGGAAAAAGAGATTTTAAATTAAGGTTTAGTCTTTGAGAAGTGCACAGGCAAACCAGGTGAGCAATCCAGGAGAGTCTGAAGTTGGTGATGTGCCAGAAGGTCGCCAGGCATTTTGGACAGGGTCAAGAGAGTGACAAGAGACAGAAGGAAATATTGGAGGTCTGTGAGTTTGGGGAAACCTTAGAGGAGTCTCAGATTAGTTTTCATTTTAAATTTTTTTTTAAATCAGCCTAGGACTGGATCCCAGTTTCTAGTCAAGTGTCAAACCTGCAGAGTAAGACCTATACAGAAACCTGGCTTGTAGCTGCTCTTTCCATTTGAGCATGTATAGGTGACATGCCTCAGCCATTTCATTGACCATTTCTGGTCTAGACTTGAAAAATGAACACTGCAAATCTCCTAAATGTTGCTGTGCACCTTAAAAGAGCAAAAGTAAAGCCAAACACAGGTGTTGCACTGGTTGGGAAGCACTGATCCTCCAATGCTCCAGTTGCAGCCATAGAGGCTTTGAAAGATGACCTTTATCCCAGTCATCACAAGTTAATTTTTGTCTTAGTTAATGTAAGTGGAAAGAAATTTAAGTTGGAACATCACTGAGTGTCAAGTCTAGACCAAATTTTTGTAAGTGATATTCCAGCAGCCAAAACCATATTGATTTCCCCATGTCTGTTGGGTTTGCAGGGTAGGAAAATGCTGTGGGGCTAACCAGACTTATCCAGGAGTCACTGCTCTCACTGATACCACAAGATTGATCTTGACCATTGCTTTTTCTCAGACCGAGGATCCTTTACACCTCCAGTGTCAAACAGAGAAGCTGGAGAAATATTTCTTCTTCACCATGTGAAGGGTGAGGTGACTGAGATTTGTCCAGTAGCGCTAACAAAAGTTTACTTAATGCAGAGTGGCATTCTGATCTGCAGTTGCCTTAATCCACATTCCTCAGTTTTCTCCTGACCACAACCAACCACATATCAGCACCATAATAACACACTCTGATTATGGTAGTACACCTGTGTTGGGTAGGTTTCCTGGAAAACTTTTTGTTAGGATTTTCCACTGATTTTATCTTTAGACTGTAATGATTTTATTCCTTGCAATGATTTTCAAGCAAGTTAACAAGTTCCTTTAGGAAAATCACTTTATAATTTAAAACTAATCTCGTCTTAAAATAACTTGCTGTTAGTCAATTTAAGTCCCTCCTGGGAACTTAAACTTTGGTTAGGTAGCAAAAAGTGTCTGGAAATAACAATACTTTCAATTTTCATGGTTGTAGCATTATCATTAAGAAATAAGAAAAGAAACAGAATTGCCAAACAAACTAACAAGTTATCAAAATGTGTGCTGGTGTTCTGACCACAAAGCACCGGTTCTGCTGCTTGAATGCATCTTATGTGATGAGGACTTTGGAATACAAGCAGTAAAAGAAAGCACATTTTATTGAAGAACATATGTAAAATTTTCTAAGTATAAAACCAAATCCTTACTGCTAGAAGTGCAGCAGAGCTGTATGTAATATCTTGTGTCTTAATAAAGGAATAATGTCTATGTTGGCAAATAATGAATGTGAAATGATTCTTGTTGTTCCTTTTTTTTTTTTCAATGCCTAGTATCAGTGTCTGTGTTTTAAATTATAAATATGCCTGCAGAAACTGGTGTAGGTTTCATTCATTTTGTTAATCATTACAACTTTCCACTTCAGCTCCTTCTGGGTGAACTCAGTTCTTGAGTGTAGCCAAACTACTCTTACTTGTCATTGATTTTTAATGGATGGTGGCCTAAGGGTCTGGTGGCAGATGAATAAGCTTTTTAAGAGTAGTTGGAGTAAATGGTCTAATACTATACAAGAGCTCTTACTATTTTATTTGACTTTCATTTGGTAAATAGATGTATTTAATTTTGCTGCTACTCTGTAAATAATTCTTCTACAACACAAAGCCAAACTTAGGAATTGTTCAACAACAACAAAAAAATCCATTAATTTCCGTGTCTGAGTCCTTCTGAAGTGGAGCACACACCTGGTTTTAGGCCACAGTAGGTGCTGCTTGTACAGGTCTCTCTGCAGTACACATGCCTGCTGTGTTTGGCATGTGAAGACTTTCTACTTGTAATGTTACCTGCCTTATAAGAGGGTCAAGCAAACACCATCCATACATGGTGCAGTAGCTAATTCAGAAAAGGCAGTGGTTTCCTGCATCTGTCACTTATGGGCAGCCTGGTGGTGTTGGTTCACTTTGTTTTGGTCCGTTTTCTGTTTTAAAGTTGATGAGAGGGATCCTTAGACTTTCACTCTATGGATTCATGTTGTTTCATTTTTGTCGTTCTGGAGTCTTCCTGTGTTTGACCTTTCTTCACACTTTCTCTAAGCTTAAAAAACATGGATATTAAGTTATTTAAGTAATAGATTTGTATATGTAGATTATGCCTGAAATCTAATCAGAAATTCAGGCTAAAACTGAAAGAACTGGCATGTGTTGTACCACCACAAGCTCCAGAAAGCATCTCCACATTGAATGAGAAACATTGAATTTTTCTGCCCATGGAAATCCCCCAAAGCACCATTAGCCTGGCTAATTATTTATGTATTGATATTTAACTGTTGTAAGCAAGTGTAGTCACATGCTCAATCTTTACCAAAATCTGAATCCTGCTTACTACCCTAGGCATTAAAAAAAAAAAAAACCCAACAAAAAAAACAGGTGATTAATTAACTCCTGTATATGGAAAAAAGGTTATTTGAATAAAGGGCTAGAGAATGAGATGCAGCTTAGACACAGACCACTGATTGCATAGCAAAGAATTCTTCTGCAGGAATAACAAAATTATATAATAATACTATATATTTATTACAGTAATTGTATTACATAATAATAGCAAAATTATAAGAAGCCATCAAAATATGCTTTAAAACTATGTAGATATACAGGTCAGTGTAGAAAAGTTGAATAGTCCATCAGAAATTTTACTGAATTGAAGGAATTTCTCAGAGATACTGAAATTGGTACCATAATGAGATATATTACAAGACCTGCAAAATAAGTACTTTCTTAAAGACAGTATTTGAAATATTGTGATGTCTTTTCATCTTTTGTTCCATGCCTGACTAGGTGTTATAGTTCCTAGAAATTCAGGATTTTTTTCCCTTTTTGTTATAGGTTGATAAGATCATTCTTGTTCCCAGATTTGCATAGATGTACATAATATTCTTGCATCACCATTTTGCTGCTTAAACATTGTGCTTACAGTTCAGGAAAAAAATAAACAGTAAAATGAGTAGCTGGAAAATTCCAGTAGGAACAATATTTGCCTTAAAATACTTCAGCTGAGAAGAAGGGAGAGTTTATGTCCCATTAGGGAATCTCTTTTTTTTTTTTTTTTTTTGGCATGGTTAAGTTCAGCATATATTATACAGTTTTTGGAGATTACTTTTTATATTGCAAAAGCATTCACTGGTGTTTTATGTGGTTTATTCTGTATGAGGTATTTCATTCCTAGGTATTCCCATCATGACTGTGCAATATGCTGCTATCTCATTTAAAAATCAGAAGCAACCAACCGATTCCCTTTAAAGACATCAAACCAGCATCCCCACAGGCACAACATTTAAATTTCTTTTACTCTAAAATACATATGATTTCTACATGATCCTAACAAAATGCGTGTGCGTGCACATGCGTGCATGAGTAGACCACAGCCTACATAATTGCATATACATATGCAGAGAAGCACATGAAGCAATTGCACTCAGGTACATCCTGAATTATATTTCAGTAGCAGCCACTCTGTTTTTGTCTGATTTCTGGAGCTGTGTGTTAAGTATCACTGAAGAACCTATCACTTAGTAAGCGAAACTATCATTATTTGTGACATAAACAAATACACCCTTACCTCTGTAGTCTTTTGACATCTGTTACTAGATAGGTTGAACTTGTTGATAGGAGATGGCTCAAATAAAACTCTTTCCATAACACCCTTTAAATCTTAACCTTATGGTGTTCTCAGAGCTTGGTATAATGTTGAATTTATCATCTTTTATTAACAAGTAGGAGTCCAAAAATTGAGGATTTGTGTATTTTAGAGCACTGTTGTGTATTTTGCAGTGTAAAAATCTAATGCCTCTTTGAAAAGTTGGTATTAAAAAACTTTTCAGAGTGGAGGACTGGAAGCAAAATGTGTTTGTAAATTATATGGCATATAAGCTATATGTAACTTTTCTGTCTTCCTCCAGCCAGTCTCTCTCTCCTGAGTCCCCTACTTTTGTATCACTAAATTGTTAACTTTCAATTTTTTGTATACAGTGCTCTCATGATCCTGGTGAGTATTCAGTGGAAGTAACTAATGAAACTTGTGTGTCAAATATTTATTCATACCATGTTTATGTGCAGTGAATGAGTTCGACCAAGGAACTATATTTGGTCATCTGACTTTTACAGGAGCTGGCAGATTTTTTGCAGTGTAAATGCTACAAACTGAAACATCAACATGTAGCACTGCAGAATAGGGATGCAAAGCTGGGACACTGGCCTTGGTGGTGTTATGGAGAAGACCTTGGTAGGAATGTAGCCCTTAATTACTAATTCAAGGAACCTTTAAATTCTTTCATTGTTGTCCTATTACATAAATGGTGGGGAAGGGGTTGATAATTATTTAGATACAAAGCATAATCTCTAGAGTTAATGTCTTTTTTAAACATCTGAAAATATTTAGGATGATAACCATTACCCTTAGGAAAGGTATTTATTTTTTATCTCTTTGGACTGATAAATGTAACTTGTAGATGGCATTTCAGACTTGGCGAAAGAATTACATATTGCTTGTCTCCAGGAGGACTAAATACATAAAAGATAAGTAGCATGCTCTTGAGACTTGCATTTTGTGCATTGACTGGACTGCCTTCCTGAAGTATGGTACTGGGGCTAAAATTGGGATGTTTCATTTTTGTATTTAGAATGGCTGAAGATATCCTGCAGCTCCTTTCAGGTAGAGAAAAAGAACCTTCATTTTGCAGTAGGCTTCATTTCAATGGCTTCAGTACAAGAATTCACTTGATTTTGTCCACTTATTTACTAGCCTGAGTAAAATAACTCTGTATATGAGAATTAATTTTTGCTCTGGTTCCTGGTCCCAGACTAGGGGAACAAGGGGACCAGGTTTGGCTTCTTTCTATCCTAAGAGTCACCAAAATAAATTTGACTGAAGAGATAAAATTCAGACCAGTGACATGCTGAATCACTGGAGATGAAGCTTTTTTCACAGATGAATGGTACACCTGGGTTATTCAGATTTCTTTATCCAGCAACAGTTGTGTTCCCTTACCTGACCTGACAGAGGCCTTACAGCTTTGTTTTGGAGGAGACAGTTAGTAGTAAAATGTTTATGTGCAAAACCCACAAACCGACCAACAAAAACACAACCAACCAAAACAACTTGTGTGATTTAGTCCATTCAGTGAATTTCCTATGATGTTTGAAGGCAGAGATATAGCTGTCAAGTTTTATTTCATCAAACCAAATTTTGCTTTTTCCCATAGGACCCCTTAAAGAAGATAGTGAATTTGCAGTAAAACAGCTCTAAATAGCTCTGATTCAGGAATTTCAGAAAGTTAAGCTAGTTAAATTGAAGAACTCAGAGCCTTCCAGTTAGCATATCATATAAGAAATTCCCAGTTATTTATAATATTATGATTCACTTTGATAGTATATTTGGTAATTTTGGACAGTAGATAGGCCTCTAATGCTATTTTGAAATAAATCACTACTATGCATTTGTTTGCTAACATAATTGTTAGATACCTAGCCTCAGCTCTCCCCAGGAATTCATAAACATTGGAAAGATTTTTAGGTGGGGGTTTTTTTTTGTGGTTTTTTTTTTTTTTTTTGTCACTCGGTATTTTCTAAATAATCTTCTGATAAAAGCACTAAAGAAGAGCCACAAATTTCTTAGAGATTTACTGATAGTTATCACAAAATGTCAAGGTCTGCTTGTATCATGACTGCCCTTCTATTTGATGTTGATGCTTACTGGCAAAGACCCCAGATGCTGACTGAAACTCTGCATGTGAAACCAAATAATTATTCCTGATGGGGATAATGTATCAGCATTAGGATACTGATAGTGGTAATTTTCCATGTCATTTAGATGGTAGATAACAACATTGTAGTGACTGATAAATGATTAGCTTAAGTCATAAAATGAGGCACATGTGTATTTTCCTACTTAGGTATGTGAGAATTGCTTTAATTTTTATTTATGCAGGTGTGTAATGTAGACAATTATTTCAGATAATGGATTTAGCAAGACAGGAAGGGAAGAATGTTTGGGGTTTCTTTTCAGCTCAGTGTTGAGACACCTTTAATTTTCTTTCAGTTTTTCTGAGCATGTGGAGAGAAAAGGAAAATTCTACAGGTCCTACAGATATGACCCTGAGTAAGATAGTAGTCCATACTGTCCCCTTAATCTTTAGTGAGTTTCCAGACATCCTTATATTTATAGTATGCTTTCTGTTCTTATGCTTCATCTAGATATGAATTGGAGGGGAGGAGAGAGGAAATGCCTAACTTTTCTTCGTGTTTTTGCTAAACTTTTGTACATACGAAAATACCAAAGGAATGGGATTAGAGCTCTCTCTTCTCTGTGAATCCTCCTCATTTGCCTGTAAATGTGTGTCTGGTTACTGTTCATGAAGATATAGTAAACCATTATCTGTCATAATCCAATTTCTTATCCATTGGAGATCAAGCTGTGCCTCAGGATGCTGGCTGACTATCCCACATCTGTCTGTGATGGAGGTCTTGCAGCTGTCTCTCCAGCAGCTGGGCTGTACAGCTGTCAAGTGCTAGTGTCTCCACTCTGATTTAATATGGCAATTCCTGTCTTCCTCAGTTTCAGTTTTGACTTCTATTGTGAATTGGTTTTTACTTATTTCTGAAATCATGAGCAAAATCACGTATAAAATATTCATCATGCTTTCCTTAATGCAGCCAGATGTACTTAATGAAAGCAATGAGCCAGACGTAATGATTTGTTAACAAAATACAAAATAGGTTTTTCACCACACAAATTACCTACTTGCCATGCACTTTGAGCATGCTAGCTGAGTATTTTGAATGCTCTTGCTCCCTGTTAAATTATTTGTTTTACTGATAGTCACTGATTTTTTCTGTGAATTTCAATGAGTTTATATGAAGAGAGTGGTAAAAAGCACACGATAAAAGTTAGAATTGAGCCATGAATATATGTTGTTAACAACGGTTTTACCCTCATACCACTTTTTAATATATATTTTCTTCCAAAGTTTGGCTGGTCAGGCTTTAGCAATGCAGTCTGAAAGTCTGTCCTTGTTTGATGAAAAACAGAATATCCTGCAAGAAGTACAAAGACTGCAATGAAAGAAACAATGTAGAAGAAAAAGCAGATTCAAACAATTCTTTGAGCCACCCACACCGTCACAGCAGAGCTTCTGAAGGGAAGGATGTTCTGGATTGAATGCAGTTTTGCTCAGACTGTGGAAAAAACCAATATTGGCTATATTTTAAGGACTGTATAGATGCCTATGGGCCCAACAGTGATGGCCTTACCTGCACTGAGTAGTTCCTTTCTCCCCCCTTAAGTTACTGGTACTGCTTCAACAGTGCAGCACACTTGAATGCATTTATGAGTATTAAAGTCGTAATTTTGGCTGCAGAGGTGGTTTTTGGCAGACATGCTGCGTTTTGAACATTTAGGGGAGAGATGTGTAAAAGTGGTGTGCTTAATCAAAGCCACCCAAAAGTGTAGTTAGAGCTGAAACAGAGAGGAGCAGTCAGAATAGACAGTATAATCCCTCCTTACACATCTTCTGGCTGCTGGAAATGTAATCTGTCGCCATAAATCCTGTTTTATATAAAGATAGTAAGTAGGACTCATTACAGCTTTTTGGCTGTTTATGTTTCGCTGCTGGCCATCGATACATGACAAGGCCATATTAATCTTGCCTCTCTGGGAGCCAGAAGAAGCAGACAGCACATGGGCATCCAGAGGCTGCAGAGGAAGCACAGAAATACACACACTGGAAAAGGTGGAAAGGTCAAGTTTAGCATTCAATCCCTGCTCATGGCCAACTTAAAATATTACCCTTCAGCTGCAAACGGACTGGATTTCAGCAGCAAATTTGACCAGACAGACCACACAATGAAGTCATCAGTGCTGAGACCCACCGGCTTGAAAAAACAACAACCCCTGGTGTTAAGACAAATGCTTTGAAGAGTGGTTGATATTAATCAGGTGGTGCTACTGGTTTGGAGTTCTTAGTCATTCTGTATGAATAAAAATGCTGATAAAGGACACAGTAACAGTGCAGAGCTAAGGCAGTTTTGTAACACAAGAAGCCACAGATCTGAAATCTACTTAGGGAGAACTGGTTAGGGTCCATTTCAAAATTCCTTAAGCCAAACTCATCTCTGGGCTAACTCCTTTGAAGTCACTGGGGTTACACAAGGAATTAATTTGGCCCTTCAGCTCTGTACATTAGCAGAGATCCTGCTCACCGTGTTGGAGGTTTACTGTTTCAGTGTGGTTTCCTCAGAAGAACTTCTAAGACAACCCATTGTGTTCTCACTGTGGGCAGCCCTCATCTTCCCCACCCTTTCTTCCCATAAGTTTTTTAATTTCTATAGCAGTTGAACAGTATTTTAATTTTTTAATTATTACATACTATGAAAAGATCTCCTTTTTTTTTGTGTTGAATATTTGCTTACAGCTCTATTTGGGGACCTGAAACCAATTTCTAATATGCCAGAACTGGATATAGCCTTGGTTCACTGAGAGAAGTTAAAATTCGTGCCTGGCTGTGCTTGAAACTGCAGGCACAGCTGAATCCTGGTAACATAGGGTTGGATCCAGAATTACTTCAGAGTAATGGAAATCAGTGTCTGTCCTCCTGCCTCCCCACCCCCAGCAAGCAGCATTTTTCCAGCCACATTATAAGCTAGACCAGGGAACCAAGTTGACTGAAAATTAATCCAGAAAATCCATGTTCAGCTAAACCTGTTACCTGCCCCTTAGCAGAAGATGTGAGAGCAGAAGTGGGTGGCTCAGAATTGGCCAGATGTGACTGACTGTGCTGAGTCCCACTTTGGGGAGCTATATCCCTTAAGCAATACTTGACCTAATGGATGTCCAGAGTACACATCCGTGCCCACGGATCTGTGCACAGCACTGGCCCCTGCCAAGGCTCTCCAGCTGCACAAATGTACCTGAGCCTTCTGAAGTTCCTGAAGTTCCTCTGAAGTGTTAGCAGAGCTTGGGTCTAGCACCCTTCTCCCTGGGAGATGGGTGGGATGTCTGTGATGAGCAACTGTCTTTAATCATCTACAGGATTTTTCTGTGTGTGAGGAAGAGAGATGTGAACTGGAAAGAGTATAATACCAATATCTAGCATTTCTATCCAAATCCTACTAGAGATTCAAAACATGGTGAATATGTAACAGCATAATTGTTCCTCTGCTGAATGTTGCATACAACCACAGGGGAAAAATAACAAGTTTTAAGTAGGTGTGTTTTGAAAAGGAGGGCAAGGATTTATGAATACTGGATTACATAATTTTCAGTCTTTTTCTCTCTAGCTCTCTCTCTTTCTGTTCTCCTGTTTTAGGAGAAGGTTGTCACTCAGTGCCCAGGTCAATAAGCCTGACATCCTTCTGCTGAGGGACTGCTTTTGTGGAACTAGACCTAAAGTCTGGCCTGTAAATTACTCCCATATTTAACATGACAGGCTGGGTGGTTGGGTTGTCTGAGAGTAAGATAATATGATACTCTTAGGAGCTGAAATATCTGCAGCATTGCAAGTTAAAAGTTGGAGGTTTGTTGTTTTGTTGAGGTTTTTTTTCCCTGTAGCAGAACATTTTAAAATAATACAGACTGCTACACAAATATTATTTCTCAAAATGTGTTTTGTTGTGTTACACTTGCTTCTGAAAAAGGATACTTTGCATTACAGTCCTGGTGCTATGTTAGGCTGCCCCTGAGAAGTCTCTGTGTTTTCCCTTCAAGGAAATATACCCAGGTTTTCCAGGAAAGCATGCAATGATTCTTGAAAATGTAATTTCTCTTCTTAACAAACAAGCAGATAAACAACTCTGCCTAGCATCCCAGGGAATTATGAGATGAAAGTCCACTCTTCAATCAAAAAAATCATAGCAAAAATCTTAATATCTTATTTTAGTTTTTGAAATTTTATTTCAATCTGCTTTTCCCTGGTCTATGGCAAGTGGATACCTGCTTAGAATTGGGGTTTTTTTAAGATGGATTAATGTGTATCATTCAAATAAAATAGGTGAAGAAATATGAAGCTGAAAAAATGAAATCTGTCAGGCCTTTCTAGAACAAATAACACAACCCGTTCCAGTTATTTAATTAACAGATCCCTTTTTTCCATTCTTTTTATCCTCCTGAAGAAATTTGTTGGGTTCAATCACTCATTGATGTGGATATATTGATAGCAGGAAGGCATGCTTTCACTTGCATACTGTAGCACCTTGGAAATAAAAAAGACAGTGCCTGTTGTGAGTGTTGAAGGGACAGGGTGGCACAATTAGGAGCTGGTCAGTTGTGAAAGCAGGTTGCTTTCACAGTGACAGTCCGAATTTTCTCACAATGAACCTGAGGCCTCTCATGGAAGAAGCTGCTTGGTGCCCTGCCTGACAGCACAATGCAGGCCATCTTCTCTGAGGGACAGCCCTGGTCCCATGCCTGGAAATGGGGACCTTCTGTCTTGATCTCCTAAAATTATGGTTTGATTAATGCATCTACATCCTAGATTTTCATGTTCTAGTCTTCCAACTTCATAGCCTATGCAATATTCGTGACACAGAGCTGAAGAACACTTTTGACTGCACTGCTGCCCAGTCATTACTGCTCAGTCATTTCTTTCAGCATTTCTACCATATTGCAGGGGAGAGTGGGTAGTTGACTCTACCAAGTTTTAGGATTCAGATAATGTGGAGCTTTTTTAAAGCAGAGAATACTTCTAGGATGTCTAAATAGTCCGGCAGATGTTACTGGAGTATTTTGAAAGTAAAGGACAACCACTAAAAGGTGAGATAAAATGCCTGCTGATCAGAGTGTCTCAAGATAATAGCTCAGTTGTCACAGTTGACAAATGACTCCTTGCAGTGCTGGTTCTTGGAGCTCATTCTTGCAGTACTGCTCAGAGCTGGACCACTAGGATGCCTTCTCAAAGGAGCTGAGCTGGCTCTGGTTCAGTGACTGCTGCCCACCAGATTCAGAGGCCTTGAAACCACAGCCATTGCTGACTGCACCAGTACTTGCTGAGGTTTCGTTGTGTCTCGGGGTCAAACATTAGATACATGCCAAGGCACGGGCTCTGCAGACTTTGCTTTCCAGGTAGGAGCTGGTGTCCCCCCATTCATATGTAAACTATGCAGACAGCAGCATTCCTTACATTGTATCAGGCATTAGTTCACTCTGTCTTACAGCTCCGGGATAAATACATACCCAGATTCAAGTTGCAGCAGGTATTAAAAAATTAGGTAAGGTCTCTGAAATCATATTTATTAAGCCCATTTGCACATGGTCTTTAGAAGAGCGTATGAAAGTTAAAGGCTCTCATCCTCAGGTTTTTTTAATAAGAAAAGTCAAAGGGAGTGGAAATTAATCTTGCATTGCCATCTCTGATTTTAGTGTTCCTAGTGTGGTTTATCAAGTTTTGTGTGGAAATTACACTAAGTTGTTCTTTTATTTTGCATCCGTATTCTGCAGAACATTTTTAATTTATATTTTATTAGACAAATGATGGAAAGACCTTGTATGTAAAATAAACATACATAAATTAGCATAACTTTCACCAGAGCAGAATAATAGTGAAGAGAAAATAATTGTTATTACCTCAGATAGACAGGCATAGAAGTGTAATTTAGTGGAACTGATGTATGCAAACCTGTGGGTATTGGACTGAGAATCAGACCTGGATTAACATTCATGGAATAGTTCCCTCTCTGGGTCTTATTTCACACTGTACTGGAACAATGTCTTTCCCTGAGAATGTTTTAATATATGCTGCTTTCCTTCCTGGGTAACAATTATTTTTCTTTTTAGGCAGTCAAAATTTGTACTTAAGAAAACAGAAGCAGTCAAAGCAATAACAGCTGAATTAACAAATGATTACTTACTTTTACCACAAAAGCCAAAGTTGGCGATGCCCAGGGGAATGCAGCCTGTGTGCACTCCCTGCCAGGACACCTTGTCAGTGTATAAACTCCATTAGCAGAATTGCAAGGTTAAATCCAGTTTTCAAAATCCTATCTTATTTATGTATGATGTCTTGATGCAAAAGCCTCTTCAAATGTCGAGTGTTCCATTTTTCTGAAACTGCCCTTTGTTCATGAAACATTTAGAAATTCATTTAGCAAAGCATTTTGCCCATATCCTGCTCTCGCCTTAGTGGCTCTTTTGCAACTATGTGCTAGATTGAAATCTTAGACTAAGCTTTGGTTGTAACCAAAAAGCAATAGCTTCTTATCTTTTCTGGAATTGACATTCTGTTCTGTAGCTTATTATGTAGTTTTTTTGGAGAAGCTTTTAATCTTCTTTCTGTGATCTTTTTTTCTCCACACTTGCACAGTGGCTTTTCCTGGACCAAGTCTCAAGTTCAGCTGCTGACGCACAATCCCTGCCTTTTTCAGTGAGAGTTTTTCAAGCCCATACAGAGTGTTAAACATTAAGAGCTCTTTGTTTCTTTGCTCTTGTTTTTTATAGGGTTTTAACAGTCATTTTCTTACTGTAAAGCTGAGAAACTTTTTATTAAAATTTATTTTTATACTTTAATAAAATTTTTAACTGACAGAAGCCAAAACTTGAAGAAGGATGGTAAGAAATGTCTTTTAAGAGGGTAGTAGTTTCAAAACTATACTATACCATTGTATGCTTTATAATATATTAATATATTAACTTATTACAGTGTGCTATAGCACAGCATATTTCTTTTAGTTGTGAAAAAAAAACCTAATGCTAATACAAAGTCAATGGCATAGTAGCCCTTGTAGCAATTAAAAACAGGAGAAAACATGTTGAAGTAATCAGCTGATTTTGCAACACTGTGCACTAGAATGATCAGTTTTTGTATTCAGTAGATAATTTGATTAAATTATCATTGTTTAATAAATCTATCTGCGTTCAAGTCTCATTTTGGTAATTTAAGCATGTACTCTAAATGAGGATATTTAAGATGCAGCTAAATCCTGTGACGTGTTTTAATAATTTTTTTCAAGTTCCTGTTATCATTAGCCTTATCTACTGAAAGAAAAAATCTCAGAAGATTTAATTTTCTGTAATTATGAGATAAAAGCTTGTGCAACTTTAACTTACCTGAATGGGAGACACTTCCACACCAGCTGGGGTCCTAAAAAATCAAAGTTTATTTTTGAATACAGCTTGTCCCTCCTAAAAAGGATTTTTTTTTCTTTTCTATATGGTACTGGTTTTTTCCCCCTTCTATTTTCTTCCCCTTCCCACTAGAAATTGAAATTCCTCCCGAGGGTTGTTGCCACAGTAATTTTGAAGTAATTTCTTTCAAGGTGGCTTTTGCCCATGCCAAAATCTAACACAATTCAGTGTCCCAGTTTCTGTGCCTTCTGAGGCCCTTATACATATTGTCAGTAGGTATCCACCATCTTCCATGGTCTGTTTGGAGGCTGCTCCAGACTCAGGCCAAATTGGTAAAATTTGTCCTTGCACTAAAAAAATAAACAAGAAAACAAACAAACAAACCTCTTTTGATGTTAAGACAAATGTTAGAAAGACAGAAATAATTTTGATGTTCCAAGATGGTTCCCATCTCAGTTGCCTTCTGTGCTTCCCATATGGCAACAGATGCATGGGATACAGCCACATGAAGCAGGAGAACTGGGTGCCAAGCAGATGCTCCTCCATTTCTTTGGTGACATAAGAGATGGGCGCTGGTGCTGTTGCTCTTTCCTCACTCTTTGTCAGTGACATGCATTTGTGTTGCCAGCTTGCTAAGGATCCCTGCTGGAGACTCTGTGGTTCCCATCAGTAGGAGGGAGATAAGAAGGAGTGTGTAGGAAGCTTGGCTTGGTGGGTTGAGTTCATTCCCAGTCAGCCCCACAGTGACATGATCCATCAGATGGATGCTGGTTTGGGGTCAGGACCCAAGGGCATGCCAGCTTCCCCTGCCTTTGTGTCACTGCATCAACTGTGGCTGTTTTCACCTGGCACTGGTTTTGTCTCAAGAGGAAAGGAGATACTTAGAGGAAAGGCTTTCTAGGACTAGGACAGAAAACCTAGTTTCTTTCACATCAGGCTAAAAAAAGGATTTTGGCCATAGCAGCTTGAAGTATCTTGGAGTTTTCTGAAAATGAATGTGTTTCACAGGTGTTGCAGACCCCCTTCCTCTGGCAAATACTCCCTCTGACAGTTTGCAGAAGCCAATGCCTTGGCCCTGAATTAATTGGACCCAGTCCACAGTCTTCACGTCACTTGGCCATGTTAAATGTTTATATACATCTGTGAAAATTCCTTAATTAATTCCTTTTTCTATCCATCATCTTAAGTATTTCAGACAGAGCAAATAATATATGAAGCTGAGGAACCAGGACTGACTAACGAGATAAGGATTAAGATTGCCTTTGCTTGGTGATGAGTGAATTACAATTCACAGGATGGTGTGGCTGGATAGATGGTGAAAAATGAATTACTGCTAAGTGAAGAAAAAAAACTTTTAAAAGAACCTTGTAATCAGTGACCAAACAGCTTTCACGTGTAAAGGCTTTTTTTTGTTATCATGCTGCAAAATGAGATCTATGTAAATATCTGTATTTGGCCAGAATGAGTTCAGAGAAGAAAAAATCACTCAGTAGAGCAGAAAATAAGTTCAGTGAACTTTCAGATAATAGTTTTTATTTTCCATTACCTTCTAGTGCTAACAGTTGGTCCTCTCAAAACTGAATCCTACCCCCGCCTTGGTGGCTCTCACAGCCCAATGTGTGCATTTTGAGCATTCACATCAAATTGATAATTTCCTATGTTGCTCTCTAGTCCTTTTAAATTTAAGTGGTGTTCTGTTACATTGAAGACATATCAGTGTGACTCAAGCCTTACAGCTGCATGCATTTTATTCACTTGGCCCCATTCATACAAGGTTCTGTATTTTCTTGTTGCCAGAGTACTGAAGGATTTTGAAGACTGAGATAAAGACTGAAGTTGAATATTTTCAGCTTCACAGAAGGTGGAGGTCTCTCTTCATTTGGAAAAAAAAAAAAAATTAGTGGCCACACTAAACGTTTATTACTGAAACAGATTCTTTGCTTTTTTACATTTTACTTGCAAGGCCACAGAAAGTTCTAGGTTGTGTTCCCATTCTGCCTCAGAGGAAAGAGTGGGCAGCCCATACATTTTTAAAGTTTACACTATACATTTAGGTCTTGGGTACCTAAATGCCCCTTAGCTAGTCATGTCTCAACCGTGACTATGCCAGACATCCCAATGCATTCTTTCTTTTTCTTCTTAACTTTTTTTTATTCCCCTGTAGGAGGAGGGGATCAGGAGGAGGTACTCAATGCAAGGATTTCTGTTTTCAAAAACAGAACTTGAGGTGACTATGAGAGGAACTGAAAAAAAAAAAGTCACTACAGGGGTCTGTCTGTGCTCACTGCATTCTGTATAACTTTAGCTTATGAGGTCTTTTGTATCTAGATGCTTTCTTTAACATTTCTGTATGTTGGGATAGAGGTCAGAAAGACACAAAACTGTTCTCTGGAGCAAGACTTGTTAAATCTTGAATAAAATGAACGCATAATTTTGTTGTACTTTTGTTTACACTTTCACATCTCTAGGTGTGCCAGTAGAGGCCAGATGAAATGACAGCTGCAGTATGGGTCTCAGTGTAGCCTTCTCCAAGGTGCAGCCTGGGGGAGTCAGGTCCAGAGCCCAGTGTCAGACACCAGGACATTTTCTGTCTCTCTCTGCACCTTTTAAAGATTTCTTCTCTGTAGCAAGCGCTCAGAAACTTCTTGTAAGATAAATGAACTGCGATGGTGAAGGGAAGCTGAACGCTTTCCAGGATTTAAGAAGAGATATAGTATTTCAGATTTAAACAACACTTTCTGAGAGAGAAAAAAAGTGTGTTTTGAAAGGTTGTTGACTAAAAGACTTCATGTATATTGGTGCTATATTGCCTAAAGTCCAGTTAGAAGGTTTTTGTTTAATTTGCAGAGGAAACCAGCAGTGTTTTAATGTGGAACTCTGAGAGGCACAAAGTTTGCAGTATACAGCCTAGAGTGATAGGTCAACAGAGGTTATTTGAAGGATGGGAACAACCAGATAGATCAATTAAAAATGTTTGCTAACTCTATAATATTGAGTGACAGGGTGGAAAAATCCCATTGGCCCTCATTTGGAAAGCACCATTTAAAAAGTCTGCTCGCTATCTGGTTGTGGTGGTAAAACCCATGCCCTTGGAAATGCATCCCTCAATGTCCTCAGGCTTTTCTCTGTGATCTGTAACTGCTGCACTCCTGACTATGATGATGTCCTTCTGATGCTTTGCCAACTTGCAAAATTCTTTGCTTCCTGTGATTTGCAAAGGAACCTGAGTTCTGAAATTGTGCTGATGTAGTGTTTTTTCTCAAAATTTACTGCAAGAGAACAGCCGGCCAAACAGGACAGCATCCAGGTTACCTTGTGCTGCTTCCAAAAGAAATGCTGTTAGAAAAGCTGAGGGAAGCAATCTCTGTGAACTGGAAAAGGACAGTGGGAATGTGTAAAAAATTGATTAAACCCAAAAATAAGAACATATTGCAAAAAAAATTGCATTCTCTACTTTTAGCACACATGGTAGTACAAGTCCTATATGCTCAAAACAGCAGCACAATACACAGTGACCATTAAGCTGAATGGATTTTTTTCTGGCTTTCTTTGCCCCCCCATCAAAGGCAAAGCATCTGACAGAATGGGGAACTAAAAGTGGGGGTTGATGCCTGTTCTACCTAAATCACCATCTCCCTTTTCTCAAATCTGCTCCCTGCCCCATCCCAGCCTCCTGATACCTGTTTGCTTGCACTCAGGTGCTGCATCTCATTTCTTTATGTGAGCTGCTGATGGACTCTGCGGCTGGTGCATGAGTACTGATTTAGGCAAGTTAGGTATTTCTTATTGTTTTAACAGAAGCAGCTTTAATCATCTGGCTGGCTTTCATTTAGAAGTCCTTAATTCAATCATCAGGAATTTTGCTGTCAAAAAAAAAAAATCAAGTCTGGCTGACTGAGGCAAAGCAGAGTTCTGATTCTGCCAGATCTCTTTAGGAAAGCAGAAGAGAGGTCAGCAAGCATTGTTTGCCTCAGTTTATTAGAAGAGTGAAAAGGGATGTACTGGATTCATTAAACAGGCGCTGAATTAATGATTTCTCTTTTTCCTAGTATTTCAAAAAAGGTAGTTTAAAATTATTGTGTTCATTGAAAAAGTGTGGTGATATTAGTGTGTGTAGACAAAATATAAGACCTATAACAAACTATTTTCTGCAATATCAGAGACCTGAGAGCATTAAAGTGAGACTTGAACTGTTAATTATGTTTATTTCAAATTTTGCAATAGTATTCTTTTGTTTCTAGTTATCATTTTATGTCTTTGAATGTTTAAAGGTTTTGGGTTTTTTTTAATTGTAAACGTCAAAAAATTAGAAGTAAGCTAACAAAGACAAGACAAAAAATTAAAAAACCAAAACTACTGATGGGGATTTGCATTGTGTGACAGAGGTTCACTGATAAACCAGAATAAGAGACTGTGAATGCAAACAGATTTTTACCACAAATAGTAATATGCAACATATGTCTGTGGTTAACAGAATGGCTTAGATGCCATGGGAGGTTGGGGAAAATGTTTACTGTAAAGAAGGCAGTAATTGCTTGTATGAACATAAAATTTCTGACCAAATCAGAAACTTTCTAAATGCTGAACTTAGAAACCCCAGATAATACTTGGGAGAATTCACTTCTAAATCTGGTCTAAAATGGATTAGGGTGATTTTTCATTTCCCACATGACATCCTTATCTCCAGATTGGAGAGACATAGATTTGAAGGGTGGATTACCTAAGTTCATAAGGACTGGCTGGATGAGTGCACTGCCAACAAGTTTGCAGATGGCAGGAAGCTGAGAGGAGCAATTGGCACAACACAAGGATGGAATGCCATCCAGAGGACCTGGACAAACATGAGAAGTGGGCCCACAGGAACCTCATGAGGTTCAACATGTCAAAGGGCAAGGTGCCGCACCTGGGTCAGGGTAATCCCAGACACGGGCACAGAGTGGGAGAACCCATGACAGTCCTTCCCTGTGAAGAAGGACCTGGATGTTCTCATGGATGAATAGCTGGACATGACCCAGCAATTTGGCCCGGAAAGCCCAACGTGTCCTGGGCTGCATCCAAAGCAGTGTGGGCAGCAGGGTGAGTGAGAGGATTCTGCCCTTCTGCTCTGGTCAGACCCCATTGCATCCAGTGCTGCATCCAGCTCTGGGGTCCCCAGTACAGGAATGACAGGGAACTGTTGAGCAGGTCCAGAGGAGGGACACTTGATAGTTAGAGGGCTGGAGCTCCTCTCCTGTGACAACAGGGTGAGAGAGCTGGGGTTCTGCCTGCGGAAGAGAAGGCTCTGGGGAGACCTCATTGAAACCTTCCAGTACTTAAAGGGAGCTTATATAAAAGAAGCAGAGTGACTTTTACATGGGCAGATAATGATAGAGCAGAAGGGAATGATTTTAAACTGGAAGAGGTGAGATTTAGATTACGTGTTAGGAAGAAATTCTTTAGTTGAGAGGGTGGTGAGGCACAAGGAGAGATTGCCCAGAGAAGCTGTGGATGCACTATCTCTGGAAGTGTTGAAGAGCTGGTTGGATGGCATTCTGAGTAATCTGGTCTAGCGGAAGGTGTCTCTGCCCATGGTGGGGGGATTGTAACTGGATGATCTTTAAGGTCCTATTGTACGATTCCATTGTTCCATTATTTATATAGCTGGTAATCTTCTAACTTGATGAACCATCTCATGAAACTCCGTGATTTTTTCATGATTTGACCTCCTCAGTGTAGGCATCCTTTCTCAGTTATTTGCTGTGTGTTTTTCAGGCAAAAGATGGTGGCACATTCTAGAACATGGTGAACTTTGTGTGTTCATGGCCTTGAAAAAGCATCTGTAACTCCATTCTTGACTGTTTCTTCTCCTACTACAGAGATAATGGAAGCTGAATCTGTTTATTTTAAGATGTAGTCTCCATTCATTCCTTGGAAACATGAAATTATTGTAATCGCTAGAAGGTTTTGAGACTTCGTTTTTGTTTTTTTTTTTGCAAGCAGCTGCTAAACAAATGGTAGAATATTCATATATTTTAGCATACAATTATCTTTGGGTTTTTGTTGTTCAGCACTTTTGAAGTACTTTTGTTGAAAGGATATATATATTGACTTCCATTCTAACAATTTTTGTCGTGCTAGTGTTTGTTAAATGATGCTCTAATTGTTTTCTTATAAGCTTTTTTGTTCATGTGACTTAACCTTTTTTTTAAAGAGAAAATATAATGGGTTTAACACTTTAGATGTAATAAGCAGGAAGCCTCAAAAATATCTTACCAGAGCAGGAGTTTGCATTGTAGCATCATAGGAAAAAGACTTAAAAATCACTTATTATTCAACTCATAAGATACAGTCCTACGTTCAGAAAAATGGATGCCTCATTGTGTCCTGCTGACAAAAGGCGGGCAGAGAAGTCTGAAGATGTGGTTTTTGGATGTTCTGTGAGCAACTGTGTCACTGTTGCATACGACAGCATTCTGACAGCATTCTTACTGTGCAGCAACTTTCTTCACTTAGTTGGAAAACTTCAAAGCCATTGCATCCCCAGCAGAATAACATCTGCATTTAACCATGCCTCTCTGCATAAGCCCAGTCTTAGATGATGATGTCTGTTCATGGCTTAGAAAAGCTGTGTTTTGGGATCTCCATTACTGTCTGAACTGCATCTGGTTCCAAATAGTTTGATGTTTTTACTGGAGAATGGAGAAATCATGGTGGAAACCACAAAGCTGGTTGGGATACAAGAAGTAGGATGTGTCAAGTTTTGGAATTTAGTTTCCTCTGAGTCAGTCTTTTGAGGTTAATAAGCATTCATGCTGCTTTCTGTGGGATAGCTTTCTAATCCTTCCTTCTGTACTGTTTGTTGACCACAGGGAAACATTGCCTGGAAATAAAGGGAAAAAGGAATTTTATTATTAGCTAATTGTAGACTTAGGATACAGCTAAGGATATAGTAAGTGGTTATGTTCATACTATTTTCATAATTGATAGTTTATTTTTTCATTATTAATTTATTTATCTAAGAATGATTCTAAGTAGTCTGGGTTTTTTTATTACTAGACTGTGGTGTAATTTTCTCAAATGATTCAAATTCAGAGATTTGCACTTATATGGCCATAAGATGCATAAATTCGTAAAGATGAGTACAGAACATTGTTGTATTAGATGAATGATTTAACCATTAAAAAAACCCAAACAATATTTATGTTCTTCAGAAGGGACTGTTTAAGCATTTTTCTGAGTGGTAGTCTAAGAATTGCAGAGACTTATCTCTTTTAACAAAAAATTACTTTAAAAGCCAACATTGCAGAAAACAAAATCAAGGACAATTTTAACATTGAAACCAATTTTCATCTTTTGGTGATTTGACATTGGCAGAATAGAAGTGCTTGCAGAAAGGATGAGGCCCTTTTTGCCTCTGAAATTGCACTCACTGAACTTCTCTGATTTGGTTTAGTGATAAATTTGCTGATCATCAGAATCTGTCACAGGACAGCTGCCACACCACTTCTTTGATTAGATTTATGTTAATATATTACATTAGGAAAAGGAGAAAACTAAAAGTCACTATGAGGTCTTTTAAAGGCAAATTTGGGAAGCAAGGTGCAGTTTTCACCTTAAATGCACATGAAGAAGAAAAGCTAATACAGATTAAGCCTTCCTAAAAGAGAGAACACTTGAGAAGTTGCAGAAGGCATGGCTGTCTGATGGATGGGTAGTAGGATTAGATTTATAGACCACAAGGAAACGGTAATAGATGTTCATGTTTAAGTTGCAATTTGAGATTTTTCTGCTTATTTTCTTTAGGGTGCTGGCAAAATAGGTATTTTACACAAATACTTGGCTCAAATTGTTTTACTTATTCTCCTGTGGGTCTCAGAGTAGATACTTGAATTGAGCAAACTATTTGGCCCCTAAAGCTATTGTATGACAGACTGCTAACATATCTGCTAATCTGAAGTACAGTAAGCATATAACTAAAGTGTTTATTGCCATTACAAATACAGTCTTGGATCTTTTTTTGGAAAGAATAACCCTTGGGTGATTGCAGTCTTTAGCTCCTTAAGGTTTTTGCTTTCCTTTTCCCTTCTGTTCCCCCTCCCCTCAAGATACCTTATAGCAAGGCTATACATAAATTCTTTCTTTGATAGTGACTTGCCAGCAGTTCATCTTCACAGAATTGTATAGACACAGCAGAAAACCATTCAACTCCTACTGGGAAGGTTTGCAAGAGAACTTTTGATGCTGGGTTGCTCTTGAACCCCCTTAGAGGAGATGACAGCATGTCTTGCACAGGGCCAGGAGTTGGAATCAATGATCCTAATGGGTTCCTTCCAACGCAGCATATTCTGTGATTCTGTTATCTGCTGTGTGTCATGGGTGTGCCTTGCTGTGCTGAAGCCACGGCCTCATTGCTGCCCACAGCCTTTGGGGAATTTACCTGATACAGTATGTGCAACAGGGTTTGCAATTGACAGGCCCTTCAACTTCCTAAGGTAACTGTTGTCTTGGCTGGTTGGGACATTGTTTTTATGTTGAGCTTTTAGTCACCTTAAGGGATGGATCCTCCAGCTCTTCATTAATGGACCGTGGCTGTTAAGCTGCAGAGACCAGCAGGTCTGTGTAATTGCTTCAACAAGCTGGGCTTTGGCTCAGTGATTCCTATCCTGTATTTCTTGGTGGTTGAAATAGAATTGCCCAACAAGCATCTTTTGCAGCACAAGAGGATAGTTTGTGTGCCAGGTTTTTGCAGTAAGTGAACATTTATACAAGTTTTGTGGTGTGCTTTTAGTAAGCCTTGTAAACTCAAACTTTCAGAATTTCTCATTACTCTGCTCATGTCTCAGCCCCCACTCACCACTTGGTCTGTCAGCCTCACATCAGCCATTTCTTAGCTGGAGTTCCCTTAGTCTGAATCACAGTATTAATTTTTATACATTTTAGCTCATCTTTTTTTTACTGTTTCACAAAGTCTGCCTTATATCCTCTTTCACATGAGAACAACAGCGGTCTATTACATTATTTTTTACATTGCAAGGGAATTATATTAACTCTTGCACTTTGGCCTGGGTCCCAGTCCAAGCTTGAGAAATGAAGCCTTGTACCAAAGTATAAGTGGTTGCTTCTGTTTTCATCCATGTATTCACGTCTAGGTCTTGGAATTACACTCAGTAACTGCATTTCTGGTGCTTAGTCTTCATCTGCCATTGTCTTAATTTTGGCAGGAAGCTAACCATCAATGTGTCTGGAAGGATACACATAGAAAACACAGGGTAGTGTATACAAGAGGCAGAATTACAGAATGGGCCAGATTGGAAGGGATCACTGTAGGTCACCTGGTCTCACCCCTTCCTTAAGCAGGGGCACCTAGAGCCTGTTCTCCAGGATTCTGTCCAAATGGCCTTTGAGCATCTCCAGGGATGGGGATGCCACAGCCTCTCTGGCCAATCTGTGCCAGTGTTTGGTCACGTTCAGAGGTTCCTGATATTCAGACAGAGCCAATTTGTGCCCATTGCCTCTTGCCCTGTCACTGAAAATAGCCTGGCTAATGGAGACTAATTATTCTTCATGTATTCCATGACATTCTTGAACTGCTTTCCATCATTCCTCCAAATGCTATGCAGTTACCTGCCTCTTCCTGTTACAGTTCAAAATGCTGGTTTCTGTCTTTACAGTCCTGGGGCACACGAGGGTTTGGTGTTTTTTAGTTTTCCTGAGTGGTATCAGTGCTGAAGCTACCCTTAAATATGATGAGTATTTGGGGGTGTATCTGGAAAATGCTGATGTCAGCACAGCTACCCCTCCATCAGAACCTGAGCAACCAAGCCATGAGTATGTAATGCAAAGTGGGGAGTATAAGGAACTTCATGCCCATCTCCTTTTGGTGGCTGAAATAGGTTTTAGAGATTACATTTACCAAGCATGGCCTGCAAAAGTGGCATCATGAGCTCTGCTGCTGCAAGTCAGCTTAGTCTTGATAAAAATTTCATACAACTTTCATCTGAGGAATTTAATCAGATTTTGAAATATAAAAGAAACATTGATGTTCTTTTTGTCCAAACTGAGGTCTGTGAATCTGTCTATTATGTGCCTCAAAGCAAATATGACAACATTGTGCAAAAGGGAGAAGAGATTTTTACCATGTTAATCTCTAAAGAGAAGTATTATTAAATGATAATATTTCTGTTAATGTGAAGCAACAGTGGAGAAAGAACTGTTCTTATTTCGTAGAAGAGTTTATTGAATACTGTGAAAAAGAGAATCCTGAAGGTAGGCAACATACTAAAATAAGACCATCCTCTTTGGCTTAATTGTTTTGCAAATGAGGATTTTCCACTCTGTAAGGTGAAGACCTGAGCTGACATCAAGAGATGTCACTCTTACTGCTCCTGTTTGCAAGTCAGTGGGTATTCTAGCAGTACAAAGAAAAATCTGATTTGTAAGCTGAGCAGCATTCCTTGAATAAATTCAGTTCTCCACAATTCTCTGTAAGAATTGTTTTTCTTTAAAGATTCAAGTGCCATAAAATTAGTTTAACAATAGCTGAAACACAATTGGAAAATACACAGACATGTTCTTCACCTCTTTACTTCCTTGTATGGTCTTTTTGCAGAACATCTGTGCTCATCTTACTTGGCATGGAAGTAAAATGTTTTTTTTTTTTTACACTAGCTGTTAGTCAGTGGGCTGAGTCTTAAGAAGGAATATTGGAAACCAGTGTTTTGTGAGTTCCAGAGGTAGAAATTATAGATACGTCCCATGCTCTGTTTTCTCATCATTATTATTGATATTTGTTTGGCAAAATACTGTTTTTCATGCAGCATAGGTTCTCTTCTTATTCTCAGTCTCGGAATCTTCAGGCGAGTGTATTTATATGTATTGCAGCTTTGCCTGAGTTTTTTCAGAGTAAGAGTTATTTTCAAGTGTTAGTATTGTTAGAAAATAATTTACTAACTGGAATTAACTACATGTGCAATCTCCTCAAGTTGGTATTTGCTGTGGGACTGGAGCAGCCTGGGTCTGTACATCCAGCTAAGGTCTGGGAAGCCATGTCCCTCAACTGAGGGGCTGCTGCACCAGCAACCCACTCTATGAGTCTGTGCGTTTTTCCAGAGTAAAAAAGATGAGATATACCAACTATTGTTAAGGATTATTATTCATATCTTGACTTTTGAATGACATCTTTTCTTGAATTTTGAAGTGCAGGAGTTTTAGGCACGTTTCTTGTTTTCTTCAGTGTTTGTTTGAAAACTATCTTGACTTAATCCTCAAGAGACAAACAAGAAAAAGATAAATATATAAACCTTGTTATTCAAGAATATTTTTATATTACTCAATAGTCTTTGAGGCTATATGTTCACATCATTTTAGTGAAACTGGATCATAAACTCAAACCATAACTGAAAGTATTTATTATTATTTTAGTTAAAATGATAAACACAGCCCCAAATTACGTGTTGTGTATTATATTTCAGGAGGCTTTTTTTGTCATTTCCGCTTTCTGCATAGTAGTAACCTGTATAAACTGCATTTTTTTTCTGTATGATGTCCCTTTTTTTCACTCATGACTGCAATGTGACTTTCTATCTCCACCCTGAGTCTTGTATATGGACCTTTATAGCTTCTGGGTAGGGCTGTGGCTACCATGTCTCCCTTCTTACAAATCTGGCGTAAATATTTCAGGGCAGGGGAGGGGGTGGGGGGAGTGGTTTTTTGGCTTTTTTACTTGTTGATTGTTTATCTCGATCTGTGCTGTGGAATGTAATGCATATATGTTTCAGGTAAACTCAGGTACACTCCAATGTAGTGTCACTGAAGAAGCACTTTCTAAACCAGGAATGCACAAGAGCATGAGTTTGGAAAGAGTTACCCTCAAATCATGGGGCCTGATAGTGTCTCTGGAGCACAGCATGATTGTGCTGGAGGTCTCATGTCCAGCAGGAGGGAATGTGGAAGCTTTTTCCAGGGGCTGAGTCCACATTCAGGGGTGCCTAATTTGAGCAAAGGAGGTGCTGAATGTACGTGCCTTCCTCTCACCTCTGACAGCTCAATCAAGGCATCAAAAAATTGACAGATTCCTTTTGAAAGCAGTAAAGTTTCATGAATGCAATAGTCTCCAATTCCCCTTGCAGACGTGCCCAAAGCTGATATCCACAAGCTGGGCATGGGCAGTGGTGCATGGGGAGATGTTGTGTGGCTCAGCAGGTCCAGTGCTGCCCTGGGAGCAGGGGTGCATAGCACCTGGAGAGAGGTGTCAGCTCCAGGAACTGACTCAGCTTCTGCTGAGTGCCTATCAGCATGCTCTTTCCCTCCCATAAAATTGAAATATTAACTCTTTCATTCTGCCACTTAAGCATTTATGATCCGTATCCTAGATGGCTTTTTCAGAATTTGACCCTGGCTGTTGAGTCACTTCATGTTTTTCAAAGTTGTCCTAAAGCCTACAGCCAGTTTTTATTATACCACTTGGCACTGGTAAATCCTGGAAATTGCAGGTCCACTGTCAAAAACAAAAAACTGTTTTGTTTTTACTATATAAGAGAAACAAGTAGGAGTTTGATAAATTAAGATGTTTATACCTGTTTGAGCTTTTTTCTTGTTTCTTGACAAAAATTGGTCAGTTTATAAGAAATGTATAAAGGAAGATCTGTTTGAAAATTGGAGTCACTTGTAATATTCATGGGTTTGTTGGCTCAAGCAAATGAAGTGCTTGTCCCCAGACTATTGAATGCTTCGTGTCAGGGGGAATCAGGATTCCCCAGGGTGTCCTGGCAGCAGGATTCAGTGCCCAGCTTTCAGCTCACTAGGTCACTGCTGGCCCTTGGTGCAGGGCTGCTTATGCTCCATGGGCACTGCAACTTCCTTGACCTGTGCTCTGAGAGCACTAACCAGGTGGGTGCTTCTTGTCACTTGTGGCAGTTATTTGGTTGGTACATTTTAGATCTCTAAAACAGCCTGACCCCCTCAGTCCTGCACAGTCTGTGCAGGAGTTGGCACAAATAACTCTTTTACCTTGTGGCCTTCTGGATAACACAACTCCTTGTTCTTTTCTCTTAAGTTTAGCTCAATTTATTGTTAATCTCTGAGCTGAAAAGATGTGGGAATGTTGAGTTGAAAATATTTGTATTTTTCTAAATCCCCTACCCTCAGACCCTGTCTTGGCTGTGTTCTCCATTCACGTTTTCCCAATGCTGGAGGAGCTGGAGGAACAGCACTTCAACTGCCAGTTTGAAGTGTTTTCCCAGGCTGTGTAAAACCTCTTTTCATAATTTATAGCCTTGAGGTAAAACTTTTCAGTGTATTCTCATATTTTACTAAATAAGACAGACACCTGTTTTCTTATTTCTGTACCTGGAGAAGACAGGAATACGATCACATAGATCGTATTTTGAGATACCTAGCCACTTTACTTGTACATGTATTTCTGTGAATGTTTCAGGCTGGTGGCTTTTGCTCTTTTTCAGATGTTATGTTTTAGTGGTGGCTGGAAGACAGGTTTCTCCCAACAGCGAGCCAATTGTAGGAGCAGCTTTCCCCAGGCCCTCTTCTAGGGAAGGCAGCTGAACTGTGCATGGGTTTTGTTCACTGCAGGCAATGGAGAAGACAAAAGGTTGTGTGCAATTGAGGGCTTAAAGGAACAAGTCAGGAATAAGGGGGAGATTGATGACTTTCTAGTACAGTTCTGTGCTTGAGTAGTTTCCCAGTGTTTTTCTGTCAGTCTCTTGATTCTGAGTGGGTGCTCAAACCTATTTCGAACTTAAGGCCACTTACAGATACATGGTGATTTTAGAGAAGACTATAAGTAAAAACTGGATCTGATGCAATAGATAACTCTTGCAGCTTAAAAGGTGATGAGAACAAATGTTACGCTTAGCCCTGCTGCTGTGGAATTTCTTGAAATATAGAATAAGCCAAGATGAAAGAGGTAACACAAAAATGTTCGCTGCAATTTCATATTATCTTCAGGCTGCAATTCTAAATCAAACTATTAAAGATTATAATAATAATAATGAAGTTAAATTCTGTCTAGGATATTTGCCCAAAAAGATAGTGTTACACCCACAATATATTTTGCCTGTTTGGACAGAATAGTACGTGCAGAAAAGCCTGGTCTGTGATCAGAAGTAACTTTTTATGAGAGTTAGAAAGTGCTGCCAACTGCTAAGCTATTTGTGGTACCGTGTTATGGCTAGCAGAGGAGAGCAGGTTTGCATTAAGGCTCTCAACACTCCTAAAAATATGTCATTAGGGGTGTGTGCCGAATGCTGACCAGCATTAGCAGAGCTTGAGGCGTAAAAACTGCACGCAGCCTTGCTCACATACACACACAGTTACTCAGATATCAGCAGAAATGCAGGGGCAGATGCAATGGGTGCCTCAGCATTGTTGACAAGAGCTGATCCACCTGAAATTTCTGTGTGACATTCACAGCTTGCTAAGAAGATGCAGTTTATCTCCCCAGCCATTAGATACCCATGCTGCAGCAGCATCTCTCTGGTTTCCAAGGGATGAACTGGGGCAGAGAGGAGGTTTAAACATTTGTGAGAACTTGGGTTTGGAGAGCTACACCTTTCAATATGAATAATTGCTGAGACTTTTGAAGATATTTTTCAAAATTGCTTCTAATTTCTCTGTATCAACTGTGTATTTATGCATCATTGCTGTAGAAGCTGAAAGGACTGGAGACAGTGTGGGGGAAGTTGAAATATTTCAAATGTACTGGATAGAGAGTTCAACAGCAAGAAAAATCCAAAGGCTTCTGTAGTTATAGGATTTTATACAGGATTAGAAAATGTATTAAACAGCTTCAACTGTTGAGTGTGCACAAGCAATTTCCGAGTTGGGAAAGTTGTAATCCCAAATTGTGTTGCATTTATGGCAGTAATATGGCAATAATTATAATTATACATTAAGAACTGGCATCAAAGTGTTGTCATGGAAAGCCATTGTACATGAATCCTGATAATTCACTTACTGAAATATTTTATTTATATATATATATATATGAATTTTAAAAAAATCCTTTGAAGGATTTCAGATTCTCAGGAAACATGAGAATTTCACAGACAAATTTTCATCAATGGAGTATCAAATAGTGGTTTGATCTGAAATTGGTACGTAGTATATATATATTGGTTTGTAAAAACTTGATTATGGGTAAGTTCTGATGTGAGATGTTTATTTTAGGACATTAGATCTTAACTGCTTAAATAACAAAGATGCCATAAATGTAACAGGTGATGATATTTGCAAGGTTCTAAACGCAAATATTTTACTTCAGCGTGACTTTTGCGTACTTTTTTAACCTTTAACACAGATCCAGACATGCCTACCCAGAGAGTTCCTCAGTTCCTTCATGGACTACTGTCAATTACATTACATCCTTCCTTACTGAAAAGGGGAAGTATCAGCTGCATGATGGGACTAATGGTTATTTATAAAAATCCAACTGCAGACAGTTACATTTCTTCTCTTGTCTGTCCAAACTGCAACCTCATTGTGAGACACTTGATCTCCTCTTTTGCCCTGAGGAGACCTTTTAAAAGTGGGCGTTTTAAATGCATGACATTTTAAACAATACCTAAATAGCAGCATTCTGTTTCAATGCTTAATTATGGCTGAATGTACCCTTTCACCAAAGGTGTTGCTGAAGAATTTGTGGTTTCTCTTCATCTGTTTTGCTGAGGTTCCAGTGTGATGTGACAACATTCATTCTCTGCAGGATTGCTGGGTTATTTTTGCTGCACTGGCAGCTGTTTGGTGAGGCTAAATCTGAGTGGCCAGAGGCTTATTTTCTGTAAGGAATTGCATAATTGGCATTTTGGGTTTATGTGTGAAACATCCTGCCCTTCTGGCTGGAGACCACAGGGTCCATAAGCAGAACAGGTGGATGTAGGCATTTCTGTTTTGGCTCCAGCCCATGTCACCTCTGGTTGGAAGTTACTCCCCACCCTTCATGCCAGGATATATTCCCTGTGCCAAAGCAGCCCTTAGCTGAAGGTCTGTTGCTTCATTAGAGCAAACTCTTGAATGGTGAGAAAGACATCAGAAAATAAGTCTAGTCTGTGGGAAAGTACTAGAACTAGTGTAATTACACAGTTTAACTGAGGGATACCTTAGGAAAGCAGCTGTAATGGGAAATCACAAAGTCTGGTTGGTGAATAAGGGGATATAGATTCATTTCTTTAAAGCTGTTTTGATATATAAAAAACTGTATGCTTAAAGCATTAATTGGCAGTGCAGTAATGAAATAACTACCAAGGTTCAGGCAGGACTCAAATATTCTTAAAGGGCACAGAGAGGAAAATGTTAAAGCAAAATAAGTGTTTTAAGCAAATCAGATAGGCAGACCAGTAAAGGAACCAGATATTCATGGCCACATTCAACCTCTTGGAGCAAACAGGAAGCTATTAATTTCTTTTTAGTAAAAGTAGGGTTATATCACTTGTTCTGCTGCTTGCTCACACATGACATGCTTTCAGGAGGCCTGTATGGAGAACTTCCAATGTGAATTGAATAAACTTTGCAAACTGTTGGAGATATTAATTTGACACAGCAACGTGAGCAAGTCCCTGAAGTCCGTTCCTTTTATATATAGTACTGAGAAGTGCTGCCATTTTAAACTCATATAGTGATAGAGACAGAGAGATGGGATAAAAGTCATTTATCTATAAAGCATTCCTGTCCTTTAGTATTTATTCAAATGCTTTCAAAATCTGGAAGCAAGAAAATGACAATCATTAATGATATTTTGCTCTTTTTCTTCCTTTTTTTTTTTTTCCCTCCCATAATTTGATCACTGCCTGCATTAATTCTCTCATTTGCAAAAACTTATTTCTAATTCCTTTCTGGTCAACTCTCCTTTTTAGCTCAAGTGTATGTATTTTTGTATCTCTCATGTTTAAATTTGGGCTCCCTTTTAACTACCCTGTAGAGTCTCACCCTGTGCTTCTGAGTAACCAGACAGCTATTTCAGTGTAGGAGCCTGAGAAATTTTAACAGCTGCAGGTTCTTGGGTGTAATTGATGTCTTTGGTTAGAAAAAACAGCCAATTAAATGATATGTCCCTTGCATTTGAGAACATTCAGTAGAAGAAAAAGGATCTGATAGTTTTCTTTAGGACAATGGAGACTTCACAACTAGATGTAGCCAGCTCTGGTCCAACTAAAGGGAAAGCTGGAACTGGGTATCTTGACCTTTTTATGGTATTATTGCATGCAGTGCAGCCAGGTAGCTCATACCTAGGTTTTTGGAGCCCTGATTTTAATGGATGGTTGGACAAGGTGTCCTTGACTTCACTTGCAGCCTAAATTATTTTGACTCTGTAACTTTATACTTTTTTTTTTTTNTAGTTATAGGATTTTATACAGGATTAGAAAATGTATTAAACAGCTTCAACTGTTGAGTGTGCACAAGCAATTTCCGAGTTGGGAAAGTTGTAATCCCAAATTGTGTTGCATTTATGGCAGTAATATGGCAATAATTATAATTATACATTAAGAACTGGCATCAAAGTGTTGTCATGGAAAGCCATTGTACATGAATCCTGATAATTCACTTACTGAAATATTTTATTTATATATATATATATATGAATTTTAAAAAAATCCTTTGAAGGATTTCAGATTCTCAGGAAACATGAGAATTTCACAGACAAATTTTCATCAATGGAGTATCAAATAGTGGTTTGATCTGAAATTGGTACGTAGTATATATATATTGGTTTGTAAAAACTTGATTATGGGTAAGTTCTGATGTGAGATGTTTATTTTAGGACATTAGATNTTATTTTATGACATTAGATCTTAACTGCTTAAATAACAAAGATGCCATAAATGTAACAGGTGATGATATTTGCAAGGTTCTAAACGCAAATATTTTACTTCAGCGTGACTTTTGCGTACTTTTTTAACCTTTAACACAGATCCAGACATGCCTACCCAGAGAGTTCCTCAGTTCCTTCATGGACTACTGTCAATTACATTACATCCTTCCTTACTGAAAAGGGGAAGTATCAGCTGCATGATGGGACTAATGGTTATTTATAAAAATCCAACTGCAGACAGTTACATTTCTTCTCTTGTCTGTCCAAACTGCAACCTCATTGTGAGACACTTGATCTCCTCTTTTGCCCTGAGGAGACCTTTTAAAAGTGGGCGTTTTAAATGCATGACATTTTAAACAATACCTAAATAGCAGCATTCTGTTTCAATGCTTAATTATGGCTGAATGTACCCTTTCACCAAAGGTGTTGCTGAAGAATTTGTGGTTTCTCTTCATCTGTTTTGCTGAGGTTCCAGTGTGATGTGACAACATTCATTCTCTGCAGGATTGCTGGGTTATTTTTGCTGCACTGGCAGCTGTTTGGTGAGGCTAAATCTGAGTGGCCAGAGGCTTATTTTCTGTAAGGAATTGCATAATTGGCATTTTGGGTTTATGTGTGAAACATCCTGCCCTTCTGGCTGGAGACCACAGGGTCCATAAGCAGAACAGGTGGATGTAGGCATTTCTGTTTTGGCTCCAGCCCATGTCACCTCTGGTTGGAAGTTACTCCCCACCCTTCATGCCAGGATATATTCCCTGTGCCAAAGCAGCCCTTAGCTGAAGGTCTGTTGCTTCATTAGAGCAAACTCTTGAATGGTGAGAAAGACATCAGAAAATAAGTCTAGTCTGTGGGAAAGTACTAGAACTAGTGTAATTACACAGTTTAACTGAGGGATACCTTAGGAAAGCAGCTGTAATGGGAAATCACAAAGTCTGGTTGGTGAATAAGGGGATATAGATTCATTTCTTTAAAGCTGTTTTGATATATAAAAAACTGTATGCTTAAAGCATTAATTGGCAGTGCAGTAATGAAATAACTACCAAGGTTCAGGCAGGACTCAAATATTCTTAAAGGGCACAGAGAGGAAAATGTTAAAGCAAAATAAGTGTTTTAAGCAAATCAGATAGGCAGACCAGTAAAGGAACCAGATATTCATGGCCACATTCAACCTCTTGGAGCAAACAGGAAGCTATTAATTTCTTTTTAGTAAAAGTAGGGTTATATCACTTGTTCTGCTGCTTGCTCACACATGACATGCTTTCAGGAGGCCTGTATGGAGAACTTCCAATGTGAATTGAATAAACTTTGCAAACTGTTGGAGATATTAATTTGACACAGCAACGTGAGCAAGTCCCTGAAGTCCGTTCCTTTTATATATAGTACTGAGAAGTGCTGCCATTTTAAACNATTATTTTGTCTCTGTAACTTTATTTTTTTTTTTTTTTTTTTTGCTGAGTTGGGTGTAGAAGCATGTCTGCACCTTGATTGCTGTTAGCAGCTATGGCAAACTGAAACCATGGCACTTTGTAATTAAGGTAGTTCACGATTTCCACAAGGAGCAGATGATGCCCTGGTGATGATGAGAGGAGCTCTTGGTTGACACAGTCGTTGATCTGTTGTTAAGAGAGAAAGTTCAGCACAAATGGAGATCTGCTGCTTCCATGTTTTCCTTTGCCGTTCAGCAGGACCTGCTGCTTTTGTATCTGCAGCGGCACAGGAACAAATGCAAAAGAGAGCTTTGGTAAGGACTGAGCTCTGGTTTCCTGGCTCTCAGTGCAGGTAGCCAGCTTAAAGTCATCTTGAGACTTTTACAAACTTATGTTTGGGTTGTTTTAATTCGGTATCCTTTGTGTTGCATATTCATGGGCTAACATCAGAGTAGGTTCTCCAAACTAAGAGCTGTGAGCATCCTGCACAGCAGTGTAGCCAGTGTTGCTCTTTATTAATTTGCAGCAGGGTTGGATCAAGGAGCAGGAATCTCCTTTTTATATACCAAGTACAGTGTTTTGCACATCTGAGTTCCACACCTGTGCAGATACTGTAAATTGGGGGGCTGTAAGAATCTGTTTGGGGGACACACCTGCAGTAGTGAAGCCTCAGTAAGAGGGGTGAGGGGCAGATATCTTAAGTAATTTAAGAAATTAGGAAATCTGAATTGTTTTGAGTCATTGATGGAAAAATTACTTGCTTTACACTTTCTCCTTTCCAGTGATTGTGCTTTGTAGATACATACAGCAGATCATTTGAGGACCTGCTTATTCTTTTTTGTATGTTAGGCTTCCTCTATTTTTGTGTGGTTGTAGAGCAGAACACTGGCTATTTTTAAGTGCATTTTACACAAACATAAGTTTTCTGCTGTCAAGAGTTGTAAGGTTAATAATAAATAAAAACCATATTTTGGTAGGATTGACTCCCGTCAGTTCCAAAGCAAGAAAAATAAGCTAGTGGTGAATTTAGATTGAGGAAAAAAATTCATCAGAAAAAAAGTGAATGAGTAGCACAGCAGATGCTCTCCAGAACTCATTTAGAAAGCTGTTCCTTCATTTAAAAGCAATCTGCTATAACCATCTCCTACGAGTCAAGACTATTGCTTTTTATGAAGCTTACTAATCTGTTTCCACAAAACTAAACAACGAACATTAAGCTTTAAATTGCATGGATTTTCAAATAGGCCTAGAAGAAAAAAAAACCAAACCTGTGAAACCTGTCATCCACTCACAGCTTCCATTTTGTCCCACCCAGAGTGATTGGACAGCATGGCCCATCCTCTATTTAAATACATCACAGTAGCCAGTTGTGGCTATAACAAGCTCTGATGCTTCTTTATGTTTTCAGTACCTTGTATTGAGCTATCTGGGCCCTTCAGTTGTCAGAAAGGTAGGTCTCAGTATTTGGAAGTTGCCTGGAGATGCTTTGAACTTATTTAGGTATCTGAATAAGTCTAAAAAGCTGATATCTGCCTATAAATATTTATTGTGAAAAAAAAATCACCTTGGGTTTGTTATAAGAAAACAAACCAGATTGTATTATCACTTAGAGATGCCTGCACTGTCTCTGAGCAGGCTGCCTTCAGTCAAGTTGGATGCAGTACTTCAGGCACCAGGCATTGCTGTCTTTCCTTGTCACCTTGACACTATACACAGTGGTGACTGCAGCATGAAGCTTGCTTGTCTGAGTTTGACTCTCTGAGATAGAGCTTGGAAAGCAGTAACATTAGCCTTACTTGTTCTTTAACAAGAAAATCAGCATCTCCTTCATTCCACACTAGGACAACTAAAGGAGAGTTGACTACAGCAATATGTGTTAATTAAACCCAAACTCCCAACTTCTGAGGTTTAAAATCCCCCCAAAACCTATATGCTAATAATGCTTGTGCTTAATGCACGTGATTTCCATAGGATGTGTCCTTTCTTTTCTTTTCTTTTTTTTTTTTTGGTGTCTGAAATTTCGCAATTTGTGGATTTGAAAGGGGGATGTCTTGGGTTCAAGTTTGGGGAAAGAAACACGCAGAATCACTGTGAAAGTGTCTGGTTTTGATGAGAGACAGGGTTTGATAAAGAAGAGTAGTTGATCAGTCATCAGTAATTTTATTATGTGCTATAGGAGACATTTATCCAAGAGTTAATGAGACATTCCAAGGTATATGATACACTGAAGACCAGACAAAAGACTTGTGATATCCTCTTGAACATCTCTTCCTCTCTTAATGATGTTCTGGTAGTGCCCACAGGAGAGCAGTGTTCTCTTCACTGGTATTTGTAACCAGTCCAGGCTCAGAGTGCTTATGCTCAAAGATTATAAATGATGGGAGAAAACTGAAAAGATTATTAAAAAATCCTTATTCAGTCAAAACATGTTGTTCAGAATGTAACCTCCAAACCTGGACAGTATTAGTGAGCTAACTATTTTAGGCACCATAGCACAGTAGGGTTTTGGTGAGAGCGTCATTCCTTAGCTAGAAATATAATATAAGTCTTTAAAGAATTTCTAGTCTGAGTAACAAAATGAGATACATTTTCGTCACAGAGGGACACAAGGTGAAAAGTTCAGGTCTGGATCCACTTTGGGTTTGGTCTATTTATATGGATAAATCTGATAAAATGCAGCTGCAAGCTTCAGATTCGTGTTTTTCTAATGTTTTGGAGAGCTTGGAGTCAGTTGGGTTTTGCACCTTCTGCCGTTTCCAAGCGTCTGCTGCTAGGGAAGGAGCGGTGCCACTGAACAACAGAGCTCGACTTCTCGTGCTGGACTTGTGTGGGAATCATGCTGTTTCAAAAGCAGATTGAAATCCTAGATCATAGCCATCAGAGCTAAAGCATCTTGACAACTCCCCCTGCACCCTCCTTGCTATTCTAAAATTATTTTCAAGTCTAAAATCTGCTGAGTAATAAAGCAAGATGCCATTCAGGTCTCTGATGAGGGTCTGAACAGTGAGCAAATTGCTGGCTGTGCAGCTAAGTGAAGTTCCAAGTGCAACAAAATTTGTGAAGGCATTTGGCTCCACTACCCAGCTATTTGAAAACCCAGGTGTGAGAGATGCATAGCAGCATATCTCATACCTCTTGGGCTGGAGATTGGCATTTTATACATAGCTGGGGAGATGTGTCAACTTTGCCTCTGCTCCCTTTAAAGTAAGACTAATCTGTTCTGAATGTAACAAATGTTTGGTGCCATCCTGCATTCATTCAGAAATCTATTTATGTTTGACTCATCCTTACAAAACAACTTAAAGTAGCCTGCTCCAAAGCCATATCTGAATTTCTGTTAAGTATGAAAGTACTATTCTGCCCATTTTAAATATGAGAAAATAATAAAAATATAGCTAAGCAAAGACTAATACCTAATCTTTGCTCACGAATGGTATTTTTTGCTCTGAGGATTCACTCACAATTACAAGTGCTGAGGAATTTAGTAGTTAAGGTACAGCCTGTTCGCAGGAGTATGATTGTGTTTGGATTGTCCAAGCATACCTCAGCTCTTCCCTCCCAGATCACTTTCTTCGTAATTAATTCTGGTCAAGGGGAAAGGATTGTGAAGATGCTTGTGATATAAACATAAGAGCCAGTGAGGCAGTAGGTGATACGTAAGGAGAAGTGTGTGTGTGCAGCCAGATGCATCTGCTACTTCTCTCACTTGAGAGCTGCAGCAAGCGTTTACGTCGATGGGATGAGCATGCAGCTATCAGTTGGAATACTTAACAGTAAGGTCCCAATGACACTTAAGAAGCTCTTTAGTGTGAAATTAAAACTTGTCCAGAGTTCACTGGCATGCCTGTGAGTTGGCACAGCCACAGCTGCTACCTTTCATGCAGTGTTTGTTATGTGAAGCACAAATTGCGCCAGAATGGAGAAAAATGTTCCCAATGCTCTAATCTCCCATCTTTCCAGCACAAGGACTGCTGTCTAGGGAACTGTGATTAATTTACTACCATAGAATGATACAAAACACAGCATTGAGTTTGTAACCCAAACAGATCTTTGCATAACAGGATGAGAAGAGGGCACTGGAGGAGATAGACCTCTGATGCTGCTCGTCAGTCTAAGGGCAGCCAGAGCCAATGAATTCAGCCCACCAAAACACTAGAGTTGCCCCTTAGATCATTCACCATTCATCTTCAGAAAAGCTCACATCTTCTGAGGAAGTCTGCTAAGAAAAAGTTATCCCTATACTTAGTTATTTGTAAAAATGCCTTTTCTTGTCCATATGGGCTGGGGAGGGCAGGATTTGAAGGTGCAGAGATGTCCGTGTATGTTACCTGTTTCCCTGTGCCAGAGGGATTTTGAGACTTAAGATGAGTGTTTGCTCTCACTAGATTCCCAGTGTGCTGCAGAACCTCCTGGAGCCCTGCCAACATGCAGATCCCAAAACACCCTAATCTAGGGGTGGCTGAGCAGGAACTGTCCTGTTTGTATCTCACATTAGAGCTTGGATCCTGAGGTAGGGATGTACAGGCTGTGCATGCTGCAGTACAGCAAAATGGACCAGGCTGTCCAGTTTGTTACTTGGTGCTTTTTTATCTGATTTTGTAACACCTTAGTTGATTGTAGGAGGGATTTTATCTAATAATTTTATCTACTTTTATTATTCCTCATTAATATACTGCAGTAGGCCATGCTGAGCATGAAATCAGCCTTGTAAAGAAAGCAGCTTGTTCCTATTATGACAATATACGAACACTTTAAATGGGTTTCATTAGTTACAACAGCTGAATCCCAGCATCCCCTGAAGTTATATTCAGATAATACTACAAGATTTCATATTTCTGCTTGGCATAGGAAATAAATGTGCAATTGGAAGTCAGCAACACAGAACTTGCAGTAACAGGTGATGTTTAGAAAATGTATTTTCTTGGAAGTAATCTCCTCAAGATTTTGTTGTTACAATGCCATATCCCAGACAGCATCATAGACCAAGTCTTCTTTGTAAATTACATCACCAGAAAAGTTTCACATGTTACACCCGTCCTCATCTGATAGATGAAATCTGTGCCTCCATCAGATCAGGATAATCAAATTCTGATGTGCATGGCTGTCTAATACAAGTTTATTGAAGAAGTCTTGGTCTCAGCTGGTGAGTAATTCTGTTTCATTTAACACACTGATGTTTTTTGAGTTACTAACTTAAAGCCTTACTTGCAATTTCAAGGAAATGCTTAGTCTCTAAATTATATCCGTAATTTCCAATCACGTAACATTTATACTGGTACTAACAGGCCTTAGTTGTAATAATGATTATGGATGCCGCTGATAGAAGATCAGATACCCCATCACCGGGTTCAGCACAGACGAAAGCAAAACTGATAGAATGGAGTGCTTGTCTTTCAGATGAAAGGTGGATCAGACCAATAATCTGTACTGGATGAGGGGAAAACAAACAAAACTAAGTAGATGGCAAGAAGCAATTCACAGGTTGAGCTTTGCCAGCCAGGGCCAGCTAGCATTGATCTGAATATATCCATGAGTTATTTTCAGGATATTTGTTCTTCTTTCAGAAACCCCTTCTGGATATATAAAGTAGAGAAATCTACCAAGGTTGTCAGTTGTGTTGAATGACAAAGATATTTGCACTGTCTCCAGAAATATGCAAAATGAAAGGAAAATTCTGCTTTCTAAAATATATAAAAATACATAAAACTTCATCTTAGATCCTGCAATTGCATAAAATGCTAAGAAAGGCTCATATTTGTTTCTCAGCAAGATAAATAACCATCCGCACACTTTTTAGTTGGGGAAATGAGAATCCTGAAAAAAGCCAGTGTTTTAGAGAATCCTTTTTATGATCACCATATGGGGAAGGAGTCTACATTTGAGTATTTGTGCACGTCTAATCCCACCACTGTCAATGGGATTTAAAATGCCTGCTAATCAATGTGATGCATATGGTAGATGTCATGGAGTGATTAATGCAGTGTAATGCAGTAGCCACTGTATACAGGGAAGCCCTCCCATGTGGCTGTAAACATCTGCTTTTGTTATCAATGACTCTGGAGTCATCATAGTTGGCAAAGGGGAAAAACAAAACAAAGAGAGGTTTGCAAAAGAGACTTTCAGCTTTCATCTGTGTGGGGGCCCCTGAAGTGAAGGGCCCTTTTGAGAGCAAATGAAGCTATGGATGTCCTCTCTAGGTACCAAGCAGATCCCTCTGCCCCCACCAAATGGTTAGTCTTAGTTGGAGGGTCCCAGCTTATATGCAGAAATCATTTTGTTGAACAGCCGGTAAATATCAAGACTTTGTGCATGTATGAGAGAGAGAGGAGAGATTTACAATACAAAGTATACTGGTTTGCTTTAAACTAATGCTTCTGCCCCTTCTGATGATGTTCTTTATTGCTGGTCCAAAAAACCACAGCTCAATTAGGCTGTTGAGAGTGGTGGGTACGTGTGGTGTGGATCATCAAGATTCCAGCTCCAAGGGAGAGGCTCCTATTATTGTTTGACACATTGCAGTAACTCAGAGCACTGTCTTTTCCAAGAGGGAGGTGCCAGGGTATTGATTTCAGTGTCATGTGGGTGTGTGTCTGTACAGTTCTCACTTTTCATCTCAAATCTGCAATGCCTGTGTCCCAAAGGGGAACTGACTTACCTCTGAGGTTTGATGAAAGGCCATTTTCAAGCACAGTGTGTGTGCTGTGCCACCTTTCCAAAGCAGCAGGTGACATTTTCATCAATTTTCATTTGCAGAGTGGATCTTCCAGAGGTGAGGCAGCTCTGTCCAGCTGTGTTGTATGCAGTCCCAGGAGGGAGGGACAGAAATGAGCCCATGTTGATTTACTTCCTGATAACCTCTTTGTTGGGACAGGCATAGGAAGACGCTGCTGCTGTGTGTGAACACACTGGCTTTAGCAATTGAAACAGTAAGAGAAGAGAATTTAGGCTCTGGGAACTTACAGCTCCCAGTGCCTGGAAGCCTGTCAAATGTTTTGAACTGCTGCTGCAGTCAAAATACTCACCTGTCATAAACTCTGTTAGCAAACTCAGGCACAGGCACAGTTGTGGCAATAATTTACCCCTGTAATCTTCATCTGTTTCACTTCTGTTTAAAATTAGGCTTTCTATTATTTTGATAATACATACTGACAAGAATTTTGTGGGTGTGATATTTTAATGTTTGCTGCTTCCCTTTGCTTAAACAGCAAAATCACTCTGAATCCATTGCAATGGAGTATAGAGATGAAAAGAATGATCTATACTTTAACTACTTCAACATTTTTATTCACTTACCCTATGGATCTTGTTATTCCAAGTTAGTTTGTAGATGCATGGGATGCCTCATTTGAATACAGACTATTTTTGAGTGTTTGCCCCATTGCTAGCTCAAGTATCTCTTCTCATTTTTATGATACTGCACCGATAGTATAATGCAGAAAGCTCTTTAAAAAATACTTTCCATGGAAATGGCTACAGCTGCAAGTGGACACAACATTCTTCAGTATCTTTTTGTTGTTTGTTTTTAGTTTTTTTAGCTGTACCATTACCCTTTTCCCCCTGCTTTCCCTGAACACGTGTGCATGCATGTCCTCTTCCTCATCTTCATTTCTGTTGGATGTAATTCTTTCCGGGTAAATCCTGTCTCTTGTGAGCTTTTTTTGATATATAGGCTCTTTGTTTTAAGACAGCTGTAGTTTCAGGCCCACCCACACTGTGCTGTCCCCATTGCTTTGAAGCCAATATTTCAAACATAAAATAGCCGTCAAGTCCTTGCTTTGGTTCCGCTTGCTGGGGATGGCATGAAAACAAAAGTTTTTGTGTTTTGGGCTTTCATCTAAGTGAGCCAAATGAGTAAGTTTCAAGGATTTCAACCAAGGACTTGTCATGAAAGCTACTTTTGACTACAAAGTTTATCAAAAGGGAGGAAAGCACAAACTAAATGGGTGCATATCATATATCTGTAGCTTTTTGGTGATTTTTTTTTGTGCTTGTCTTGTAGGTGAAAAATAGAAGTTAATTTTTGCTGTCACTTAGTCCCTTCTGATTTAGGCAGAACTGTGTCAGTGGATTCTCCAGATTTGGTCTATTTGGAGGGAAGCAGTCTGTCTCCAGACAGAACAAACTGCTGGACCAGCACTGTCCTACCCCATCAGGGTGGTATGGAAATGCTGCCATGTGAAGTCACTCCCATGCCAAAGCACTTAACACAAATATGTTCACAGTCTTTTGTTTTGTCCTTCAGAAAGTAGTCTGAGAGAAAACGAAAACATGACCAATGGACTCACAAACATGTTTATCTAGAGGCAAAAGTCTTTGGTGGGTAGTTAGTGCAGTGATGTTTTGAAGTCTATAGCCTGTGAAGCAATTTCTATCCACCTGCAAAAGATTTCTTCTAGTTAGGATTTTCATAGGACAATATCTCAAAAAGAGAAGGAAAAGGAAACATGCCTGGCAGTGTACTGATTCAATGCACTTTACTGCTAAGGAAGCAGATACTAGGCATTTAGGATTCCCAACTGATTTAACCTGCCTCTTGACAGCACGTGTAGCATGGCTAGAGTGCTCCAGCTTCAGGAATGTTGATTTCTTTAGGCAAATTCTTATGTAATCATAGAAAAATGATACCTGATTTAATTTGCATGGTAAAGTCTCATTTGTTTTGATAGTCTTTAGAGAGACCATGTTGGCCACGTTCAGGCTCATCTATGAATCCAGGGCTTAGGGGGTAATTGAATTTGAACTTCAGATCCTAGGTTGCTTCTCAGAGGAACTTTGATTTCTTCTTTTTTTTTTTTTTTCCATTACTGTTTTCTAGTGTCAGAGATTTTGAAGTGAGATTGTTTTTTGATTGCTTATAATTAGCAATCTTCTTTATCCAGGGTATACTTTACTTACAGTCTGTAAACTGTAATCTGTCTGTTGTCTCAGTTCATGATACAGGGAAGGCCAGCATGCCAAAGCAAAAGCACCTGTGGTGGGTATTGCTTTACATCTTTCAGGGCATGTAATTTTTCAGTGAAATGTCTCTTTTGGGATTCAAATATTTGATAAATTAGCAGCCATATTATTGGTAGAGGGAAAAACAGTGTATTTTCATCTAAGGTATGACTAAAGGTACCAAAAAATGCAAATGGCACAATATACTTTGTTTGTATGTGTTTGTATGTGTGTATATGTTACTTGCAAATTCATATTATATGACTCCTTAGTATTGACAATGGATGGTGATACAACACAGAGGACAAATCTGGCTAGTTTCTGGCTATCCACAGCCATTTGATGTCTTGGGGTGTAAGGTGTGTTAATGCCCTTGAAAGAAATGGGATGCATTAAATTATTTAAAAATCTGACTATCTTTGTCTGTGCAAGCGCTGTAAATAATCCAGCCCCACAGCCACTAAAAGATCTGTATAAAACACACTGCTGGGGTGTGGAAGTGACCTTGTACAAATGTCATCTGTCATTTCACTTCTTGTCCTTCATTAATTTCTAGGTTTGCTCTGCTCTCTTTGCAGCAGGGTTTGTTTCTGGTATTTCTTTGTTGCATGTCTTGTCACAAGCAAGATTTGCTGAGGATTGATAAGGTGTTTCAGAAACCCTAGAATGATTAGTAGCTAACAAATTCAGTAGCAGACATTTTTATGGGTAGCACCTCAGAAGCTAGTCCCTTTCCCTCTGCCTGGATTCTCACTGGAAGAAATGTGTGTTTTATAAATTAGGATATTACAAATGAAATTCAGTGTTTCAGCAATGGTCTACTTTTTTGCTTGTTTCTAATGTCAGAGACCTGCTGAGTCTCATCTCAGTTGTTTCTTCTATACAGATTTCCTGGATGCTGTTATGCCACAGGAAAAAGGCAGTTTCTCTGTATGATTTATGTAATTTGATAAGCTGGAATCTCTGTTAATTAGCTATGGAATACTACAAGAACAGTGCTTTCTGACCCTCCAAGACATGTATGACGAAGTGAAAGGAAAAATAGCTGTCCTGTACTGACTCATGGTCTCTAAAAGAATGGAGGATAAGATGTAAATAACACAGATATGCTTTTATAAAGACAGCAGTCAGGGTAAGCCAAAGTTGCCTCCCATATTTTTCTTTAACTGTGTTATAGGAAATGGTTTTGAATTGTTTTATTTCCTAATAGTCACATCCTTATTGGCCTTGTGTTTTTCCTTCCCTTACCCCTCCTGTGGAGTGTGTTGTACGTGGGAATTTCTAGCCTGTAAAACTTAAAAACTCATGATAGAAAAAGAGTTTATAATTTACAGAATCGTTAGTCTGTGTTCTTGCCCACTTGTCTACGTGCACATGCTGGAGTATCCCATGTTTTACTGTTGATGTGGACAACATTAGGATTATGCAGACTTTTTAACTGCTATTTATTATTTTATTGGTCTTCATAAATCAAATGTCACTTTTATTTTAAGAAGGACATGTCAAAATGCCAGAATGAAGGGACACTGGGGGAAACTCCATTGTTCCCTTCAAATGCAAATTCTTTTCTTCCTCTTTCTCCTCTGCACTTCATGGGGTGATTGGCATAGCACAGCTTGCCTAAAGTTTGAGCTCCCTGTTGCAGGGAACCCTGTGACATTAACTTTGTACTTAAATGTGCAAATTCCTTCTTTTTCTTTTTGCTGTTTTCAGAAATCAATGAAATAATAGATTTTTCTCATTTGAACCCTTATATAAGTTTTGGAAAAAGACTTCTACTGGTTTTTTTTTGTTTTTCAAACAACTATACATTTTCAGTTAAAAGCTATCATCTGTGCGCATTCAGAGGTTATTTGTATTCGTTTTGTTTTCCCATTTTTTATTGGTTTGATTCCTAAATGTTATCAGTGAGTTAGAGCTGAGCTCTTTTAATTCAAATGGCATAATGCCCAATCCTCTGAGATTAGCTGGCAAGCGATTCTGGGCATGGTGCCACCTGGCATTTCTCAGAAAGGGGCTGCTAATGAAACACCGGAAAAAAATAAGATTGTTCCAGACATGCAAAACCCTGAAGTTGCAGGGAGTGAGGAGTGACAGAGCTTTCACAAACACACCCAATATTCTGTGGCACGACTCGGAAACTACTCAGGAAATACCATCCTAATACCTCTGCAGAAAATTGATATTGAAGTGAACAAGTCTGAGTGCAAATGAATTTTTCTTTTCTGAAGCTTGTGACTGATTTTTGGCACTTGCATTCAGGATTGGGCTCTCTGTCTGCAGTGCAGCTTGGCCTCAGAGAGCTCTCAGCTTTTTAGAACCTGCAGTTTCATTCTCCTCTGATTTGCCTCGTCATGGGGCAGCCCCACAATTTCCCACAGCACCAGTCTTAGGGCTGAAGATCATATCCTTGGTCCTCAGTTACAGTGAATATAGGCAAACTTCTTTGGGATCCTGTCTTGGATCTAAAGAAAGTTTGTTGGCTGAAAGAGACTTTGAATGCAGTGTTTCCAATTTAGTGACTGACATTTTCTGATAATAACTTTTGTTTCATCAGAAAACCCCCCATAAAAGCTCAATGCCTGGATAAGTAGGTCCCAAGACATTTAGGGCTTTATAGGTCTAGACTAACATCTTAAAACTAGCAGGCTGCCTGAGCAGGTTATGCATCATGGATTTAATATGCTCATGAACTAAAGTGCCACTTAACAAACAAGTTGCCAAATTCTACATCAGCTAAGTTTTCTGTACACATTTGAGAGGTTGTCTTATATACAGCATATGACAGTAGGCCATAGGGCACTTATTTGCATAAAAAGCTTTGCCAAGAGCAATAAAAAAGAAGTATACAGTAAGAAAGTGTTCCTCAGTCAAAAGAATAAGAATATTGTTGGGTTTTTTCCTAAAGTCTTTTGTCCCTTGAGCTTTGTTGCCTGCTTTTTCTGTATGAAAGATTAGTAGTGATTGCAGACTGGGAACATCACTGAGGCAATCTTGAGCAACTGGTTATTCATGGTTTTCCTTCTCTAGCCGACAGTAATAACATATCCTGCATTTCTTCTAAGAAGCCACATTTTCCTGTTTTCTGAATGTAATAGAATATAATCAGATGTGCAAACCCTATTGTTTTCTTGCTGGAGCTGTCTTCTGTACTCATCCCTTGTCATCATCCTTATTTTCCAGTGTCTCTGTATAGGCTTCAGAAATAATAAGAGGGTGGGAAGTGAGGGAGACAAAGGGGTCAGATCCATACTAGCCCTTGGAACATAGTGATTCTCAAAGGCATTGACTTAAGAGAAGCAGAGATTTTTCATTCTCGGTTTTCTGTCCCAGCTTTTACCTTGCCCTCACACTCCCAGGACACATCTGATTCCTGAAGTGAAAAGGGACAAGGACTTACTCTGAGGTCTGCACTAACCACTCTGTGCTGTCAAGTGAAAGTGTGATGATGTGGTTTGTAATGGTTTTTTATACCATTTTCCAAAGGGGGAAAAAAGTAACATATGAGACAGTCAAACCATGCAGCAAACAGTTGAGAGTTTGTCAGGAACAGTCAACAGATACTGAATTCCTGGAGCACATATGACACTTTTTGAACCATATTTTTTTAAATCTAGAAAGCCTAGACAGAAGAGAGGATTTGGTCCTTTTAATGTTCTTTCAGGTCTTAGTTGTTAACTTCCTTCTAGTTTCATAGTTACAGAGTTGTGTCAGTGTGATTAACGTGCAATGGAAAGTATGCAAAAAAAAAAAAAAGTAACAGTGAAAGATCTTCCTTCTGAAAGAGACAAGAAGTAAAAAGGTGATAAATACAGGGTTTGTGCTCAGTAATCATAGAAAGAACAGTTTCTACTTTCCAGTTTAAGGATCTGATTCAGAGCTCCATTGACTTGGCCTGCTTATACTAAGTAAATTTGTGAATTCATGGATTTTGTGCAACTATGTTTTTTCCTATAGCTGAGAATTTTAAAATTTCACATTAAGTAGCTGAATGTGTGTAATGTGTGCTGTAGTGTGTGCATTTTGCATGGGGAAGCACTTTGCACAGCAGCTGGCTGTGACAATTCAATCCATGTAGCAATTAAGCTTTTTTTATCACATGGAGCCTCCTAAAAAGAAACTATTGTATTTATGTGTGTAGAATACATATATTGTATATATAAAAACATATAATTTATATAACTAATGTGTGTATACATTATGTGTGTTAATATATATCGGATACATGTGAATAGAGATATTCTTCTGATTAATTGGATAAGTAGAGAGGAAGGTAGAACTCAGCCAGTGACCGAGTTAATAACAAACAGAGAAAGATTTAGTGGAGCTGAATGCTTTCGTGTGGCTTTGGTCAAATTACTTAGAGGTGGAAATAATCAGCGGTTGAATTAGGCGAGAGGCCTGATACACGCTGGAAAACCTCCATGGTCTGTCAGATGTTTTACAACTGTGATGAATGAGTTTGGATAAATAACGCAAACATGTGTTAAACAAGTCTAGGCTGGGTTCCGCATGCTATGGTAAACAGAAATTGTGCTTGAGGAATGCTTGAAAATGTAAATGTCTGGTAGGGTGGTATGGCTGGAGCACTGTGAGGGTAGCCTGTCCTTTTACTCTGGAAACTTGCAAACTTGCCTGGCAGCTGGCCTGATCCAGCAGAGGATGGGGCCACATGGACAGGAACCTAATAGCCTGAGTGACTTTTCATTTAAATTATTTGTTGTAAAAACTGTTGATGTGGAGATGATGAGGGGGAAACTTAGGCAGGAAATCATTTGAAGTGACCTAGGAATGCTCCAAGGTCTCACCTCTATCTCTGCAGACAGAGAGAGAGGTGAAGAGCTGGTGCCCCAGTGGGCAGCACAGCATTGCTTGGAGAGCCATCAGCCAGCTTTTGTTTCAAAAGGGAAAATGTGTTGCCAGAGCAGTGGGTGGATTTATGTACCAGCTTCTCTCCGGCTGCAAATGCACTTAGCTGAACTCAGTGATTTCCAAACAGAGCTCAGAGAAGTATCTGGCATGGAGGTGTATAGTTGTATATGTTAATGGAGGTGAAATGATTGTTTCAATATTGGTTCTGTATTCCCTATCAAAGATCCAACCACACTGGACCCTACAAGCATCTTACATCTTGTGTCTGGAAAATCTAGGATATTTTTCAGCTATTAAAAAGGGGGAGAATTTCCAAAAGGGAAATTTCTACCTGATGAACATGGTCGTTTATCAGTAATTTCCGGATTTTAATACATGTAGCTTTGGACATCTCTCTTCACCCTACTTGGAAAGTGGAGATGTACCCTACTTTTACATAATTTTTACATGGATGTGAAACACTGGAGTACTTCTGCTGTTAAATCTTTGCAGTCTGATGTCTAGGTCCTTAAGAGAGTACAAAGATGTCTCCACTTCTGAAAAAGCCTTTGTATTCCCAACAGTCTGAGTGGTAATAAAAGATAGTAACTGAAGGATAAAGAGAATGCTCTGGAGTACAGGACAGCACCAGCTCTCTCTGGCAGGTCTGCTGTGTGCTGCATGTGAAGCTTGAGACTGTTGGCTGCCCCAGGGTGTCAGCTTCCTTCCTCCTGTGATAAGCTGCTCAGGGTGCCTGTGCCACGTTCCTGGGATGCCTGTTCTTGTCCCTCCTGCTGTAAGACATGGGGCAGCAGATGGAGCACCAATGTGCCAGCCACCTGTGCCCCCCATGTGCCACTGTGACCCAGGAGATGGCGAGGCACAGGGTGCAGCAGCAGTAGGGATGCTGGGAAGTGAGTTGTGCTGCAGATAATAGGGATCTCCAAGCCTCCCCAGCCTACTGCAGGAGGATCATGTGCTTGATCTGGCATCTGCATCGAATGAGAGTCATGCATTGGCATGGATTTAGCCTGAGATCTTAGTGGTTCTGTTCCAGTTTATTTGTGGGGTTTGCTTTTCAGTTGCCAAAATGGTGCATTTTTCATATGTCCCAGCAACTTCAGAATGATGGGAAACTTGCTGACCCTGAATTACTTTGACATCTGCTAAAAGTATTTGTGCTGCAGTCTTTCCTTTTGCACATCTGATATTTCTTCATTCTCCCTCTGTTGCAAATCCATCTCTGTAAATTTAATTTATGTTAATTTAACTATATCCTTCAAGTATTCTAAAGAAGCATCCTTCCAAAAAATTCTAAAATGCATCAAGACGCATGGGAAAAGGCAGTTAAAGTTATTAGAACAAAGCTGGTTAACGAGCTTATTGTTTTTGATTGAGATCACGTCTGCTAGAAACTATGAGACTATTACTTAAGGGATTGTTCTTTGTTGTGTGACTGTAACCCTAAAGCAAAACCAAATCTTTGTCTGTTGAAATGCTCTTTCTCCTCTGTAGTCAGAATCAGTAAAGCCTTAGTTGTATTGCTGTGTCTGGGTTTACACATTTAAAGATGTGAATTGATTAGGGGATGTCCACAAGAACGGGGAGGTGTAGAAAAGATAAGCTACGAGTTCTTAACATAAGGAAGAGGCTGTTATATTGAGGTAATGCAAGAGTTTCAGACTGAGGAGGTCTGTCTACTGAGTTTAAATTATAAAAAATTGTTTTAGAAATCAATATTATCATCACTAAATGTAATGAAAGTTTGAAATAAATATCCTGTAGATACTATGGCATATACATTGGAATGCTTTGCTTATTCTCTTTTCTAAGTGATTTTGGGATTAAAAAAAAAAATTCTAAAGGTGAAGCCCCACTGGATTCAGGTGCCACCTCTAGAAATTTTCCAGAAGGGATCTTTGTGACTGTGGGATTTCTGGGGGTTGCTGAAGTACAATTAAATACTAATATCCTTAATATTGAAAGTGTGTCACAATCACAGGCAAATCTACTGCTTTTTGTTTGTGATGATTTTGTGGTGGATTCTTGGTCTTGGCCACTTCAAATGGTGAAAAAAACCCCAAACACTGAATTGGAATAAGTTGCCTCCAGCAGCATGGCTGTGAGACTGGGAAGTCTCACTTGCACATAGGCAATGCAGGCTCAGGTACTTAAAAATGCACACACCATTTTAATTGCTAGCTGCAATCTGAGGAGAAGCAGCATTATCAGGTTTTCAACATGAACTGCTGCTGCTGCTGCTGCTCCTCTTCTGTCTGTTGCCTTACTATCAAATGAAAGGTTATATCCTTCCTTTCCAAATTTTAACAAATTGATGCTTCAGTGCATGCAGTTAATTAGGAGGCTGCATCCTCTGAAGTGAAAGAACTAGTTAAGTTCTGATGCACTTGTTGAGGCAGGACTTAGGATCACTGCAACAACTTGGTCTTGGAGATAGCATCTGACATATTTTGTCATGTATTATGCAACAGAAAAACTTGATATGAGCTTTAAGCTCAGGAGCTCATTCAGGTTCTTGGCACTAGACTGTAATGTCTTTGCGCGCAGACGTTTTGCCTTTTGCCAAGCTGTCAACGCAGATAAAGCATCCGTAATTCAAGGAATGGTGAGGGTGTGCCTAAATTTTTTGTCTTTTTTTGGTGATGTGTTGCTATAATTTTCTTATTGCTCTTTGTTTACTAATACTGGTTGAACAGAGCAAGATGTTGGCACTGTGTTTAAAACAGGATAAAGCCAGAAAATTCAAATCATGACTAGCATGTTCCTATTAAATGTTTCTAATCCAGGAGGCACTGGCTAATGTGCTTGTTCAAGCCTAAGCACACAGGTCAGCAACTCTGAGACCGAGTTGTAAACTGATACAAACATTAAAAGTTGGTCTCCACATACTTTTTAAAATTATGGTTTAGCCTCAGTTTTGCTACTCTAGTAATCTCTGAAGAAGCATTAAGTTCTTCTGTATTATTTTCTTTTCTAGCAATTTTCCCCAGCCCCATTCTCTTGAATTATGTAGCCTATATTTTAGCATAACAACTACTTTCCTGCTGTATTACTCTCTAGGGAACAATTTTGCATTAGCAGGAGGATGAACAAGATGACCTCTCACGTCTTTTCCATCACCACCTCCTCTAATACGGTGCTGTAATATTTGACCTTGTTACACAGCCTTTTCCCTTTTGTAACCCTTTGACTTTTCCAGAAGGGCAGTCATAGCATTTTTTGGACATGCAGAAGTGCCCTCCTTTGAAGCTGTCAACCCAAAGTACTGTTTCCTCCACTTCAGAACTAAAGAGCATATTAGTGCCTTTTGCATTCAAGTGGAGAGGACCTATATAAATAAATCATTGTAGGGAAGTACACTACGCTGCCTGTTCCATAACTGAAATAAGTAGGCTGAAGAGGCAGAGGCTCTTTTTTTTTGCTAATATGTTGGAAGGGCTGTAACTTTTGAATATGGCTTTTTATTTCAAGGAAGGAAGGAAGACTGAGCTGATGGAGCAGTTTGTCCTCTGTGCATAGACCTGCATGGTGTTCCAATGGGTTCAAAGTTATCAGTAGGATTCAGACTCACTGGGAAATGTAACTAACTGGAAAGAGAAATTCTGTATTCTAGCTTACTAAATCAGAAAGGATACATGAGAGAAGTAATTTGGAACTGGACATAAAAGCGGTGATGATAACAAGATGGGAAGTGGATTCAGAGCTGACTTGCTGTTCCAGTCACAGTTTTTGGCTCATAGAGGGTGGGAAATCTTTTTGTGGCACGGGCCTGCAATATTTTCCCCAGCCAGACCCTGAAAGCCAGTTCTAAAAAAGGTCTTTTGGCAATGAGCACCCCATGCATTTTCTTTATCTCTCCAGATACAACTAATTCTAAAAGCCTGGGGGTTTTAATCATTGAAATTCACAACCTTTTCATGTTTCTTGGGATTGTTGCAGTTGATTTCTGTTTAATTAAGTGATTCCTTGCTGACACTGAGCTTTAATGTTGCACTCTGATTTTTAATCATACATTAGAGCTACGGTGCTGTCCTGCTGTTGGGCTTTCTTACTGCTTATGTCCTTTTTTAGACAGCATCAATCAAAGACAACTGACACAGGTTTCTGCAGTAGAGAACTGGGAAAACAGTAGCGAGAAGAGACATATAAAACTAAGAGGAAAAGTTCAAGCCCTTTTAGTCAGGCAGCTTCACCCTGATCTCAGCACACATCACCTTATATGTCCTTTCTTTTGCTTATGAGCAAGCAGGGCCTTAATACAGTAATTTAGAAGTGGAAACGGTAAGAGGGAGTTTTGTCACCATCAGTTTTTAGTATCTTAATGTAACGCAGTGCAACATACAGAGAGAGCCCCATCTTCCACAGCTGTAAACACCTGGATCCAGCAGATGAAGACTAAAGTTTCCTTTTGCACTTAACTATATAAACACTTGTTGGGTTTTAACATCTCCCTGTAGTGTAAATCATTGGCATTTGTTTGCCATAATGTGTGCAGATAGCACGACAAATGTTCTTCCTTGTTCCATGTGGATGGTTCTACAGAAATAAAAGGATAGTAATTTAGATCTCTGTATAGGGGAAACTCTGGCTAATGGTTTATCCATGACGTGGGTTGCTTGAAACCAGGCAGACTATGCAGAAGTTTGGTAGAAATGGTTGAGAAGAGATCACAATAGTCCTGTTATGCTGCAGAGGGATTTTGTCTAGGATAGAGTTAATTTTCTTCATAGTACCTAGTTTGGGAAAGACTTTTGGACTGTTCTGGATTTCTGCTGAAGACACTGTTGGTAATCCAGGGATGTGTCTGTTACTGCTGAGCCGCACTTACACAGAGTCAAGGCCTTTTCTGCTTCTTGTACCACCCCATCAGCGAGGGGCTGGGGATGCACAAGAACTGACCCTAATATATCAAAAAGAGACATTCCATGTCATAGGGTGTCATGTTTAGCATATAAAGCTGGAGAAAGGAGGAAGGGAACAACACTGGGAATGAAGGTGTTTGTCTTCCCAAGTCACTGCCAGGCATGATGGAGCCCTGCTTTCCTGGAAATGGATGAACACCTGCCTGCCCATCACAAGTGGTGAATAAATTCTTTGTTTGGCTTTGCTTGCGTGGGTGGCTTTTTCTTTTACTATTAAACTGTCTTTATCTCAGCCACAGGTTTTCTCACTGTTACACTTTCCATTCTCTCCCTCATCCTGCTCCTGGGAGAGTGAGTGAGTGGCTGCCTGGGGCTTGGCTACCAGCTGGGGTTAAAACTCCACAGTGGAGTACGATAAAGACTGGAAAGTCCCTTCTACCAGATGTCTTCATAAAAACCTCCTTCTTTTAAATCTCATGGAATTATTTAGATATTACTGTAATTTATGCTGAACCTCCAGCACTATCACCTAGAACCAAGGGTAAAGGCACCAAGATATTCAGGAATGTTCAGAATGAGAAGGACCTGCTGTGTGTCTCTGATTCCTCATCCTCATGGTCTTTGTCTTTCCTAATGATCCTCTGGACTTTTCTTATATAGTACTCATTTCCCACAACTGATTGAGTCTCATTTCATATCTCTTAGAAACACAAGAGCATGAAGTGAGGGAGGACACTTGCACCTGCAGGAGCAGATACTTTTTTTCAGTGGACTTAAACATATAATCATTCTTTTGCTGACAGTTTTATGTTAATTCCTTTGTAATAGAAGTTAAGACATTTGGCACGTCAGAGAAATATTAAAAAAAGATTTGCTCCAACCCATCTTCCCAGAATGGGAGTTTTGCCATGTGTACTCTCCCAGTGGAAATCCAGGGACTGTTTCTGCTGGGTACTTTTTGCTGTGTCAGGAAAGCAGACTTGTGCTTTCAAAGAGACAGAAAATCCCATGCGTGAGTATATAGAAGTGCTCTGAAGTGCTGGCTGAATTGGGTATTTTTCATTCCCAGGGGAGATCCTGCCCTGGAGTTCTCCTTGCTTGTCAGTCCAAACCCACAGGCTCCCTGGGGTTTGCAGGTGGCTCTTTGCACTCTTTACTTTGAGCTTCTGCCAGCATGGCTTTAGGGTATAGGATAGGAAAGGGTGTCCAAGGCTATTTTGTCTTTTCCTCCTCCCACTCCCCACCTGCAGGTCCTTTACAGAGAAAGGGAATAAGGAGTCAGGCTTGAAGCTGAGCTCTTCTCATATGCAGGCGTAATAGGATCCTTTCCCGACAAAGGATCCCCCTCTCCCAGTGGGGGCAAAGGACCCTGCTCACTGAGGGGACCCACTGTCCCAGATAATTAGCTAAGCAGCTGCTGAGTGTCTGAATGAAAAGGAGAGTAGGGAGGTTTTTTCTCTGCCGGGGAGCTGGGGCAGCATTCCTTGGAGGCAGCCTGAACATTCCTCCAAAGCAGTCAGTGCTGACAATGATGTGGGCTCAGCTTCCCGAAATTTGTACACAGCCACTTGCTTGGCCTAAGGTCCTTTATTGTGAGAATGCACCTTTCCTGCACTAAGTGCTAATCATTTATCCCTGGATCAGTGGGAGAATGTGTAGCTTGAGTTCACATGTGACATGTTCTACTAATTAATGCATAACCATTTATCCAGACAAAATAAGATCAGATTCAAGAGGAAAAAAGAGAAATTTGTAATATGCAAAACAAAGTAATCTCAGCAGAAGCAGCAATTGTGTTAATGCAATAGTGGGCAATATGCCTGTGAATGAATCCCTTCTTCGTGCATTTTCTAGGGGGTCTGGGAAGAAAAGGAGAGTGCCTTGTCTGGCCAACACATTTATGACTAACTTTCGTGGACAAAACTGAACTAAGAAAAGAGCCTATTCTTGGCACAGGACCAGGTCTTTTCTTAGAGAACTGCTTTAATTTGTTTGACATACAGTGAAAGACTGGCACACTACGCTAATTAGTTTTATATACAGTTGTTTTATAGATCTGCATCACTACATGTACCCATGGGCCTACTTGAGTGAAGTCTACCAGGCTGGTTCCTGAGGACTGTTCACAGGAGTGCACCCATTTGTCTGACTTCTTGCTGTATCGCTCAGATTTTTAGTTTTACAATTGTACACATTCATTCAGATAAAATAACATGCATTTAAAATTGGAATGGTGCAGTAATAAAGTTAGAAGTGTGGCATGGGCATTCACAGAAAGAATGAATGCCAAAATTTCTTACCATTATAAACACTTTTCTTTGTTCCTTCATGTTTTCTTTCTCATCAGTGCTGCTGGAAAGTTAGACAGTTCCTTTAAATTTTGAAAACCTTTTAATTTTTATCCCTAATACTTCTTCCTAGTGAGCATTTAAAATAATATTTTATTCCTTGTTGCAGGGAGAGGAATTACATTTTTTAGTTTCTAAGTGCTAGCTAATTTGCAAGTAGCTACTGAAAGCCAGAGAATATTGCTCCTTCTGTCCCATGCAATGTAATAATGAATGGCAGGAAATGTTTCAAATGTCATTTAAGTGGATCTGCACCAGGTATCCTGCTAATGTAATCAAATGTGGAGTTAATCTCTCTTTTATGTTTTTGTAAGGAAAGGAGCTTCATCTTGAAATTATAGTTTAAAGAAAAGAGGCATGGATGGTAGACATGGAGGTCATTCAGGCAGCAGCAAGTGAAGCAGAGCAACTCCCATTTGTGCTCAGCCAGATGTTCACAAGCCTTTGCCAACAGCTCAAAAGGCTGATGCTGTATAAATTACTATATCCCAGGGACTAATTCAATGGGTGTGATGGAAGAGGAAGGGAGGAGGATGGTACCCTGTCGGTCAGAGGTCAGGTGTAACACGTGGGACTGAACCAAGCAATGTTCAGCCAGTTCCACTTTTTCTTTTATTACTGTGGATTGAAAACACTCATTTTTTTTCCCATAGAAGGCAGAAGAGAAGTCAGTACTTTAATTAGGAATATAAGGACAAATTGTTATTTTCTTAATAAAGTCCCTTTTGCCATGTAGTAAAAGAGGTGAAAACCCAATGAAATTTGAGCCTCTGGCAATTATCTTTGAAAGCTGCAAGTGGTCTGATAAAATATCTTTAAAAACTTCTTTTGCTTTCTGAAAAGGAAGTCTTTAAATATATTTTCTATTGATTTCAAACCAAATTGCCTTCCCTCCACTGCTACATTTGTACCAAATTCCCTTACAGGAATCCCTTTTTACTTTGACTGAGTTGTTTTTCACAAAAGTAAAAACAAGCAAAAATACAGAGTAATAAATAATATTTTTCTTTTAGAGTATAAAGGCTTTTCTTAACCAAAGTTCTGCTGTTGCAGGAAAATAGCCACTTGCAGGTTGCTTACCTGTCACATGTGTCTGGCTCTACCACAAGTCTGGTTATCTATGATTCTCTGCCTCTAGAAACAAGTGCAGAACTAAGGGAATCTCTCTGTCTGAGGATATACACCTCCCTGCTATGATGGGAAGGATAATTTAATAAATGTGACTCTTGGTTCTTGCAGAAAGGTAAATAAAACTCAGGGTCATACCAGTACCTGATTTTCTATCAGTTTCAAAAGAGTTGACTCTGATTTTGAATGTTTGAGATTGGCAATGCTTTTGAATTTCGTAGGATATCTTACAGTCCACAGATAGAAAACAGGGTTTCAAGGTTAATGGAGTACCAACTCTGCATCCCAAACAGTGTTGCTCTATCAGCGGGAAGCCATGGAGGGACTGAGTGTCTTTTCTTCCATAAGATAAGGAAATAAGCAGTGCCCTCTAGTGTTAGTTACTATTAGAGGGAACCACAAGGTGACTTCTCTGTTATCTGTGTATATGCAATTAAAACTGTTTCACAGCTGTGGATGCAGCTCTTTATTTCTCGAAGAAAAGTAGCAAAAGTGGCTGCAATAGTGTCGCTTATCAGGACACGGCTGTCAAAGCCACCATCATTTATAGGTAGATGGAGCCCATGTCAGATACCACAAACTCCCTGAGTTATGAACTCACTGACCTGTTTTATCTTACCTTGACGTAAATGAATGTAGAATGTCTCCAGCCTGCACCTGGCCTGGTGAAGGACAGGAAATGTGTTTTACCAAAGGACCAGAAAAGTTCCAGGAAGAGGTGTAGCAGCACATGTTCCTGCTTGAAATTCAGATGTTTGTTTTCTGGCATAAAGCAGTCTTGGTGTACGTATTCAAGCTTATCTAACACCTTATAGTGAACATGTGAGTCTTTTGGACTCTCCTTGGAGCCCCTCAGAATTTTCTGGGTTTGGTGACAGGAGCAAGCTAGACTCCTATTTCAAAGCTGTAAGCATCATTTGTTTCAGTTACAGACAACTCTCCCAGGGAGGTAATTGGTCAATTGGTCACCTCTGTGCTTTAACATGGAAAGTTATTTCCCAGTCTGCTTCAGAGGGCAACAATTTAAACTGCTTATGTAAAACAAGCAATAAAAAGCATTTGCTATCTAGTTTATGAATCATCTGCAGTGTGAAAACATTGAAAGCAAATGTGGCTCTTTCCTCTCTTTCCTTTTTTTTTTTACTTTTTTGGTTTTTTTTTTATGAGTGTGTTGGTTTGTTTTTGTTTTTTATTTTGTTTTGCTACTATAGGAAAAGAGCTCAGAACTATTTTTTGCCTTTCATTTCCTGCTGATGCATCTTTGTAGCCTCAATTGCAATCTAGAGCTTTCAGGTCTAGAACCTGAGGTCCCTGGGGTGCTCAAGTTTCTGTTAACGAGTGGGAATTCTCCAAGGCCTTGACAGCATCTTAGCAAGTGTCCCCCAGCTGTAGTCTGAAATACAGCACACATAAAAACATACACACCATAAAAGTACAAGCTTTTTCAAGGGTCCTTGCAGTACCTTAGCTCACGCAGGCTCTCCTGCCCTGGGTGAGGTTCATCCTGGACTGAGGTTTTCTAAACCAAAACATCTTCTGATGTAGCATGGCCAACTCACTTTCATCCTTATGGGTTATGGTCAGGGAATGTTTCTGGTGGCTGCCAGCACTCTAAGTGGGTGTCAAGACTTATGCAGAGTGTGTTGTCTGTGTGTAAGAGTAACAAGATGAAGACGCTGTGGACTTGTATCTTTGAGCTTGACTGAACGAGATCAGCTCTGCTTGAGGAGGTACCTGGGAGTATACATTGTCTCTGGTAGAAGATGTCAGAAATGAAATGACTTACCCAGACTGTCACTCCTCAGATAGATTTTCAACCCACCTCAAACATTTGTGTCATGTACCACAGCTGTTGTCAAACTTGATGCTCGCAGAAGTTTTTGATTCTTAACTCTGAGGACAGACCCCTGTTTTGAGCTGCAGTCAGTAACCTCTGTGCTCTTTGCTCCAGACAAGCAGGGAGAGCATTGTTTGTGCTGACTGCCAAGGATGAGGTTATGCTCTGTGAAAAGACCAAGGAGAAAAAATGTTCAGCATTGTTCCTCTGAGATGTACCAAAAATCTTCACGCACCAATGAAAGAACCAGTGTTATGGTATCATAACAATGGTTTGTTAGGACTTCACCCCGGGCTGGGATGATGATTTCTGATTAAGACCAAGACCAACAGATGGCATTTGTTAGGACATTGATATTTATGTACAAAGTTGCCAGGACTTTAAGAAGTGGTGCCTTTCTTAATTAAGATGATAATGCACTGCCTTGTTTGGAGACATTCTGCTCATAATGATGCTGGTGAATTATGAATAGAGGGAAATTAGTAATAACAAATGCCAGATGGAGGTAACTTTCAAAAAGGAATATTTTGTGTAATGTGGCATGTGAAGTTGACAGACTGGGTCTTGGAAGATCTTTATTATTCTTTAGGCTTTCCTGACAAAATTACTCTTTATCCTGCCAAGAAATGTGGTCCCACATGCTAGTGTGTTTTTAAGTGAGAGTAATTAAAGTGTGCCTCTAAGTTTATAGCCTGAAGTGAAATCCATTCCTCCAATGTTTTGTCAAGAATCTATAAAAAGTGCAAGAAAGGAGACAACTTATAACAACAATAGTTTTGCCAGTTCTGTACATTCTGCCTTTGAAATCAGAGGCAATTAGGTATGAATAAAACTACTTTCAAAGTTTAAAAAAAAAAAGTGTTAGTTCTGCTGACATTTTACTTCATATTTTTCCTTTGCTTAAAGATGACTGCTGGGAATAAGAAAAGCTTTTTTGTAAAATTAAACCCCGCCTTCTTTGATTGAAGTAAAAAAATTATCATTGAGTTATAAAGGCATTGAATCCTCAAATGCTAGTTCCTTTTTTGCAACTTCCTGACAGGGGGAAATAAAATTTAATTTGGTGTTGTACTGTAAAGTGGTAATTGAAAGAGAAATAGACAAGGAGAAGTAAGAAATAAAATGTTGGGGTTTGATATTTAATTTTCTCATAAGAATATTATCATTCTGTGGGCATTCCAGCTTTGATCTCAGGACCTGCTGGCCACTGTCTATTGCAGAGAGGCTGCTTTCATGATGATTTGTGGGTGAGGCAAATCGTGTCATCGGGGGTGACCACAAAGATTTGATTTTCCTTTGTCATTGCCCTTAGATTGCAGTAGTGTAATAAAATTAAGTTTAGGACTGTAGAAGTGTTGCATAAAGTCTCTTTCTAGCAGACACACTAAGTATAGTAGACCAGGAAGATTTGAAGAGCTCACCCTCTGCTCTATCCCTGCACAGTCACAAATTTGCAACCACAGACTTGAGATGCACAGTCCAAGACTTCTTCCAAAGGCTCAAACAGTGTAGCAGGCTTCAGAAAGATAGCAGAGTTGCTTTCGTCTTTAAATTATTTCTTTGAGAATGCATTAGTAGGGGAATAAGTGAAGTAATACATTTCAGTACTGGATGATGAAAAGAAGGCTTCTGCTTCATTTAGAAAAAGGTCAAGATCAGTTTTCAGGAGAATAAAACACTGTTTTGAATTATGCTAAGAACAGACTGTCCGACTATTTCTGGTATTAACGTTCATTGCTATTGGAGAAAGGATTTAACAATAGAAAGATGAGAACATGAGAAAAGAATGTCTAGAGGGAAGGCAGTCAAGGATGGGATTCAGTGGCTCTAGCTTTGATAACAAAGGCAAAGAGTGGTCTTAGCCGAGTCTTTTGAGATTAATCTGGTACTCTCAGTAAACCCCAAATTTACCTTAATGCAGAAAGTATTTCTAAGCATTTTCAAAAACTCCAGAGAGAATTGTGTCTCACTGATCTTGTTGAAGCTGTTGTGAATTTACCTGGGAGATGCCATCTTAAGTTATACACAGCTAAATCCTGGTTTACATGCGCATTTAATGAATAAGTCCTTCATCTGTATTGAAAAAAGCAATTTTTTTTAAGAGAAGTCTGTCCAATGGGAAGTGGATGCTATGATTCTTTCAAAAGCTGTAGTACATTCTTGCTGGGTTGTCAGTTTTGTTTATGCTGAAGTTTTTTCTGTTATCTTATTTTGTTTTCCCAGAATAGCTTTACAATTCCAATGGACGGGAGCTGAGACGGGCACTTTTTTCCTTGAAACAAATATTTCAGGTGAGCAAATAATAGCTGTCTATTCTGTGAATCTGAATGTGTTTGAATTTAGACTGAGTTTAGAGGAAAAGATTTACTGATAAGTCCTAAAGATGCTTCATAGAGATGAGGAGGATATGGTAGTGACTGGTCAATTTAAGGAAATTTGAATGTGAATGTTAATTATGGAGGAAATCTGAAATCTGGAGGACTTTTGGTCCTGTGGGGAAGTAGATGATGTGATACACAAGTGGTGTGGTTTACAAGAAATTTGCTTGAATTAAAATCTTGGATTTCAGATTGGTTTTACTGGATAAGGAGAAGGACTTGGGGAAAACTGCAGGACTGCAAGGAAACTTGTTGGAGAGAAGAGGTCAGGAAAAGGGAAAAAAACCACCCATCTGTGATAATTAGAGCCTATTCTCAATGTAATTCTAAAATGGAATTTGTTTGAGACATTCAGTTTTCAGTAAATGTAAGTGAGAACTATAAGAGGAGCACTTCTTTAGTAATGGATCCAAATGGAGGATGACAACCTACAATCCTTTTTTTTTTTTTAGCTATAATCGGTAGGTGGAAAGATTTCAAACTCTTAGTTCAACATTTTTGCTTTCTTTTAAATAGACATTTATTCTGAGAAGAATAAAAACATTTAAGAAATCCTTGAGACTGCAGAATTGCAATTTTCTAAACACATAATCCTTTTTATAGGTTTCAAAATTAAACACTTAGAAAATGGCAGAATTAAAATTGTCGAAACAATAGGAGTGAGTGATGAAGGGTAGACCATTTAATGTTAAATCTTGGTAGTTGAAGATGTGTTCTGGGTCAGAAAAATGTCCCCGAATTTTGAACTTTTTGGATAAAGGAGGAGTTCCAGTTCAAAACAGTCTGGTCATCTTCATGAGTGCAGATTGGGAAAACCATTTTCTCTTCAAGAAATATTGTCCCTCATTCCCAGAGGGAGACTGTTTGAGAGTCACAAGGATGCAAGTTGGGTTTCCCTGTGGGCTTGCCAAGCATGTGGAGTGTTTGCTCACAGGAAATCAGGCAGGTTTCCAAGAGTCTTCTGTGGTTTCTTCTCTTTTTGTGCACCTCAGCTGTTTCTGGGAAATATTTGTGATTATCTGCATTTATGCCTTACACGGACAACAGGGCACTCGCACATATTTAGCAATGAGTGCTGAGCCTCTCTTCCCACCTATCCTGCACCTCCCATGCCCTTCCATCATAAATTCTCCCAGTTTGGGTATTTATAAATGTCCTCTTCCCTACAGGTTATTGGAAGTCTAGTAGGTATTACTGAGAACAAGTGCTAAGTGCTTTCAGGGAACACACCAGTAAGATCTCTCTCTTCCAGCTGATCAGTTGTTCTTATGAAAATGTTGTTTAAATATTTATCTCAGTTAATTTAAGGGGTTGACTGTGTTGAAGAGTAATGAGAGAGAAGGGAAAAGCAATGCACACACCCCATATCTATGTATGAATTCAGTTGTAAGTGAAACCCGTCTGACTGTTTCAGGACATAATTTTCCTTGAAGAATTTAACTTTCTTGTTTTGCAATGTATGTGGTATGGAAAAGAATTTGGGAATTACCACATAAAGAAGCTCTTTCTGGTGGAACTGTGGCTAATTGTTGAGCAAACATACTCTTAAAAAAAAATCTACATATACTCTTAAAATACAGGTTCTCTTAGGGAGGACTAGAAAAATGTTCCTCAGGCTGGAGAGTTTTCATAGAATATGCTCTCAAGTATTTGAGGTAGTACACTTTCAATTGGCAAACAAGCCCCTGTTAACCCAGCTTTACCTGCCAACTTTGCTGTCCTTAACAGCAAAATTGCTAAGGGCATCCTTTGAGTATGATTTTAGTTTATCTCGTAATGAACCATGAGAGAGAATGTAAGGTAATTTTTGTATTAGTTTTAAGAAGAAAGGCTGTTCCAGTTCTTTACTGAAGAAAAGTGCAAGTAAATATAATAAGGTTACATTACAAACAAAACATTATTGTCTAAAATGTCATCTTGTGGTGGCTTTTTTTTGGGTTGGTTGGTGATTTTTTGTTGGGTTTTGGGGGTTTTTTTTTGTTTGCTTTGTTTTGGGTTTTTTTGCTTTGTTTTTTTGTTTGTTTTTTTTTAATATGACATGAAAGTGCATCAGCGTTAGAAATCTATTGTTATGATAAAAGTTTTTTTAAAGTGTGTTTTTTACCATAAGTTATTTTTTGATTTTGTATGCCATTATAGAGAGTATTTTAAATTCCTTGAGAGTGTAAGATTTTGGAAATAAGACGTTGACTTAAAAAGAGTGTTTTCATAATTACAAGGTTTTAGAGTGTTAGGGAGACTTCATCATGTCTCTAAGTGACAGGACAGTTCATAACACCATTTTTTTTTCCAATTCCATCATTGCTAACGTAATTTGGCACAGTTCTCTGTCAGGATCATTTCTAATTTAAAGACCTTCAAGGTGGTGTGCAGCCTCTCATTTGCATTAATTGGGAATAAGCCCAAGCTTTACATTGAATTTGAATTCCAAATCGTTGGAGCTCTTGATTTTTCACGTGAGGCCTCAGCAAGGCTTAGCAATGTTTGGCAAGAGCAATGTCTTTGTTTCAAAATTTAGATGAAAGATTCATTTGGCAAGTCCACACTTGGAATTTCTCTTTGATTTCTTCTGGTGGGCTGGTTTTGGCAAAATGATAAAAGGTTATGTGGAGTATCTTTCTTTGACAGTACTGCCATTCTCTTCCAGTCATTCCTTCTGAAGGGGTGGGAGAGCCACAGTCATCATCTTTTTCTGGATTGTACTGCAGGTTTCCTCCTCTGTTTACCAGTATGCTTTTTGACAAACAAACTTACAGAGTAAGATATGATTAACAACCAGTACAGTTTATTTTCTTTTGAATGGATATTCTGACAGACTTCTGAATTGCCTGGTTCTTGTATTTATCAAAACCTCATGATTTCTGTGCAGAGTACTAAAACTTCCAACAGCATTGAGCAAAATGCAGCCAAACATTGCACTTGGAAAATCAGGCTCAAACAACATTCTTCATTTTATAAGAGAGTTAAAAATACATCTGCTTAAAGCACTTAATTCAATATCAATCCTAAAAGCAAAAAAATTGAGCAAAACCACAAAAATAAATGTAAATAGTGCTGTGAGATTTAAGTGATAATAAAAAGTTTATTTAACATGGCCTGTGATACAATGTGATGTCATATAAAGCAGTCATGCTTTGGAACCTGTAAGCAAGGATACCTTGTAGTTACAAAGCATAGTTTCAAATCATACTGATTGCATCATTTCAAAGTAGGAAATAACTGGATAAAGAATATGGCGCTGTAAGAAAAATAAGAAAGCCATAAAGCACATTTCAAGTCTGTTGAAATCTATAACCTTGTGGAAATCTGCTTATTAAAGTTTTGGAAAATATTTTTAATCAAGATCAATGAATGCATAAGGTTTTCTGAAAAGCTAAGACCTCAAGTGTATATTTTAAAGTCTTCAGGAAAAAAGACAGTTTAGGATAGTTTTGCCTACAAGTGTCATTTGACAGGTGCAGGGGATCTCCCATAAGTTTTCTTAAGGAGCCTAGGTTCATGTTTTGTGTTGTGATCAGAGTATCAAGGGACACAGTTACAAAATTCTCTTACAGAATTTTCGTCTGTTGAGAAATTCATTAATCATTGAACAATTGAGCTTTGTGTTAAAAAATGTCACAAAGAACAGCTATGTGAGGGCCCTGGAAACATTAACTAGAAGGTGTTTGGAAGACACAATCTTATCAGTGAGTGAAATCAAATGTCACACACTTCAGCTGCTAAGGAGTCATCAATCATCCTTAGAAGTCTAGAAGGAGTATTCTGTGTTTGCCTCATTGATCTCAAGGAAGGAGGCTGTTCCTTCCCCTCCTGCAAGCATGACTGATGACTCCTTAGGGTTTGAAGCTGTGTGACACTTGATTTAGGGGCTGCTGTCATCACTTGTGAGGAGGCTGCCTGTTGCCTCTCCCCTTTAAGAGCCTCTTGGAAGGGTTCTTGGTTAAGTCATGAAAAAAAGAAACCTTCATTTCCTTCCCAAATCAAATTCACCAGAGTTCTACGTAGCAATTTAGAGATCTGTCTAATCCTGTTTTAGGAAGAATGTCTCATTACTGTTTAGAGATTATAAATAAAATAGATATGACACTTTAAATGTCAAAATGAGTTTCTCAGTTCCATTAGCCAGTAGAGTGCCTTCTTCATGTCTAGACAATGTTACAAGCTAAGATCCAAACAATGCTTAATGAGAGTAAAAAATGTGAACTGCTTACACCATAAAGATAGCCTAAAACTGGAAGCCACCAGTATTTATTCTCTAATCATTGTGAATGTTTGAATTGGAACAGGAAATATTGCTTAATGATGCCCCTGTCTACTTTAGCTTCCTCAGCTATGTAATACAATGCCTGAATGTTTGATCTGTTGCTTATCTGCCATGAAGAATATTCCTGGTAGGGTCTGCTTTAGGGTCCTACTTTTCTAGGAGTTTTTAATTCTGCTGCTAACTGGGAGAGCAAACACACAGTGTGTTGATGTATCTTCTGTCTACGAAAGGTGCAAAAAATGAAATTCTGTCCCCATCAAGTCAGTGGCAAAAAATGTCTTTAGTTTCACTGCTATTTTTATCTGGTGTTGAGTGAATATAGGGAGATAAACTGTGGTAAACAGAGATAGGTGTAGCAGGACTTTTTTTTGTTCATTTCCCACTAAGTGTCATTGTAGGTGGGAGGCAACCAAAGATTTTCTGGCTAATAATTGAATAGCTTAACGTGAGAATGATGTGTGATTTATTTTTGCTTGCTTGCTTCTTGTACTCACAGGGGGGAAGAAAAAAGTTATGTGGGGAAAAAAGATCTTATTATCTGGGTCTTATTAATTGAATAAAACAAAATATTGAAAGCAGAAATGTGCTTACAAATTAGTCAACATGTTAAATAGGAGCACAGTTTCTTTTCAGTGTTCTTTCTTCCAGTCTGTTTTAGGAACTGCAGCACGGTTCAGTTCCCTCTCCATTTATTGTTCTGTACAACTCAAAAAGGCAGCCCAGGATTTTCAGTAGTAGAACTTGATGATAACTCTGGGATTTTTCTTGGTGAACATGGCATGATCCCAGCTACAAAGTTAAGTTCACAGGGAGCACTAGAAGTAAATATTATATCATCACAGTAAGATGGCTTTCTACCTGCAGCTCTCTCAAAAGATGCAGGAATCAGGCAGGTTACGTAAAAGTAGTGAAGTTAATGACCAAAGTCACAGAAGAAGGAAAGCACCATGTTCAGAGTAAAGGGGAATGGGACTTTTTTGAAGAAGACAGTGGTGAAGATGAGTCAGGATCACAATTATTCAATCTTGGTAATTGAAGAAGAAAGCAAACTTAAAGCCCGTAAGTGCGACATGGGAGCAACTTTGTTGTGCAGGCTAAGGACCCTTTCCTCTCTAAATTATGTTTTTAATTAACTTAAGACAACAGTAATTTTGGGGCATTTTCAGTTACATCCACTGAATTAATCTTTGTTTTTGTCTTAGTTGTGTAAATTTCCATTTCTTTCACTACATGTTACATGTCAATATATGTGTTTTACTGACTTATTATCTATCAGAAAAATGTAAATATGAAAGAATGTAGGCTGATTTTTCTCTTTGGTCTAACCTAAATTTCCCCTCTTTCAGTTTGTACCCATTACTCCTTGCCCTATCACTACAGTTCCTGATGAAGAATCCCTCTCTGACTTCCCTGTAGCCTCTCTTCAGATACTGGGAGGTCGCTATGAGTTCTCCATGCAACCTCCTCTTCTCCAGGCTGACCAGCCCCAGCTCTCTTGGCCTGGTTTTGTAGGAAGGGTGCTTCAGTCCTCTAATCCACTTCATGGTCCTCCAATGGACTTGCTCCAACAGTTCCATATTCTTGTTATGTTGAGGACACCAGAACTGTGCACAGCAGTCCAGAGGTGGGTCTCACCAGAGCAGAGCAGAGCATGCCCTGCTGGCCATGCTGCTTTGGATGCAGCCCAGGATGCAGCTGGCTTTCTGGGCTGCCAGTGCACATTGCTGCCTCATGTTGAGTCTTTCATCAACCCAAGTTTCTCCCACATGTTTTCCCCCAAGTTTTCTCCAAAGGGCTGCTCTCAATTTGCCCCACATGTAAATGTGTCTGCAATTGCCATGACCCCAGTCACTTTGTTGAACTCCATGAGGTTTGCATACCTCCCAATCCTGTCAAGGTCCCTCTGGATGGCATCCCTTCCCTCCAGCAACAGAACTGGGCATAAATTTTCATTGTTGTCATCAGCAGAAGCCAAACTTTACATCGCAGGCTGGCTTAGAATATTGCTCCACCAAAAGTAAGGGGGGATGGTAATTTTCAAGTATGCTGTTGTGAAGTGTTGCTCCATGTAAATAGATGAAAGAATAGGAAAAAAGGGAATGAAGTAAAAATACTGATCTCTTTGTGTCTTGTTATGGCCATGCTTCTACACAGATATACCTGAAATTAGTTGGGAAGGTGTAAAGACTGATGAACAAAACAGGAAGGAGTGTAGGGAAAACTTAGGAGGGAAGAGGAATGGAAGCTTGGCAAAGCTAATGAGGTCTGTAAAGTGGGTGAAGTGCATTTGCAATCAACAAGTAGAGTAAAGGGAAGGAGCTTCCCCTGAGATACAAACCAGCTGCTTGGTCCTTGCAGACCTTTACCACTAAAATGCTTCTACCTCGTTTATTTCTAGCAGCTGAGCAGTTTTGGGACATCCCAGTCTAGGGCAATCTTGTTCTCAAGGAGCTGTAGCTCTAAGTGCTGGTGGGAGACTGACAGAAGAAAGACAGCAAGTGAACCTGCCAAGCACCTATCTTGGGGTAGTTTTGGGGCTACCAAGTATCAGGGAGTGGAAATACATGTCGGAGAGAAATGGACTCTGTGACAGCAGAGGACTCTCAGATCTGTGTTTGGCTCATCCTGTAGGAGTAGTGCCTTGACATAAAGTAGAGCTGAGGTTTCATGTGTAGTACAAGACTTGTCTACTTAACCACTGGCTCATCTGGTCCATACATAGAATTGTTTTGTAGCTTCATAAATAATTGAGGTTGAAATGGCAACACAGTCTTGGGAGACTGGTAGGACTTCAGTTTATATATGGATGCGTATACATATTGTATGGGTGTGTATATGTGCATGTATGTATGTTTTTGGAATGATTTCTTTCCAGATTTGTCTGCTATAGATGACTTGGCTTTTAAAATGGACTGAAATAAACAGTGACAACGGAATTAGATAATATCAGGCACTTCTGGATTGGCAATCCAGTATTTTAATTATATCAATAATTTTGGAGTCCAAAGGACAGAACTATAGTTTGAAGTGTGGGAAAGTAACTATAAATTATATCTTGGCAATCTGTGCTCCTTCAATCACTTCCTGACTATGTTTACTCAGTTTTCAAGCCAGAGTGAGCTTTTCTAATGGCAATTATTGCAAGCCAATCTTGATGTGTAAAATGCAACCTGTTGCTTAGCCAATGAAAAAGCTGGACTATGGAAATGCTTTGGGATTTCTGTTTCTAATAGAGCACGACATAACTTTTATTACTACATCATTTTAGTCTTGTCAGTGGGAGTAATTATTTTGCTGGTAACTTCAGCAGATGTGATGCATACTGAAGGCAGGTAGCAATAGTTAAAAATGTTATTGTGGAGGCTTAGTTGTGATATATTTCATATATAGTCACAGAGGTTGCAGAGGTAGACAGCTGAAAGGGTGTCTGAGAGGAATTGCATGTTAATTTTCTCTTGCTACTGGGATGGTGAATTGTATGAGCATTTGAAATTATATGGGCAGCTGTGGATATGAAGGCTCTCAAGTCACGGAAGTGTGTTCTGGTCTGGCTACTGCTGCCCAGGGCAGTCAAATTAGGGGCAAAGTTGGTTTGGGATTTTTTTTCTTTTTTATATGTGAGGGTTGCCAGCACCAGAGGAATGCTTAGGAAAGAAGATCTTTTTCTATTCTCCTTATACTATTAATATAGGAAGGGTGGAACAAGGACCTACTCATCATTGATGCTATTGATAATAGAAACCTGGATTTTATCATTCTGCCTTTATATACTCAATAACAGAGAAAAATTTTGAAGCATACTGGGCAATATTCCTTTATTTTACTTTCTTGTGGTGGAGTGCCAGATACCTTGTCATTTGAGATTTATGCCAGCAAAAGCCTGCACGGTTTGCTCTTTGACCTACCTCCTCCTTCCTCCCTCTCCTCACCAGTCAGCTGCTGTCCCTCTGCCGCTAATTTACATCCCCAAATGAATGAAGCTTAATCCCTAAACCTTAATCCTCCTAAAACCAGCTGAACTTTGTGATCCTATCTTGACTTTGCAGGAGATTAAAATAAAAAAGAGGGGGGGTGGGGGATGTTTGAAAAAATGTGCTTTAACTTCTAAAGTGTATGTGTATGTTGAATGAAGAGATGATCATTTATGTCTGTTTTGTCTGTGTGCTCTCTCCTTCGCTTTCTGGATCAGTTTCTNTCAGAGGGCTAAAATGCACTGGCATTTTATTGATCAGTGTATTTTTCCTTGTTATTTTATTTTTTCACATTGAGCATAATCATTTAGGGTTTCTGTTTCAGTTCTGTTTCCATGCTGTGCAGTGTGAACTCCTGGCAGGGGAATCTGAGGCTCAGGGCTTTCCAAGGAGACCTTGCTCTGACATAATCATGTGGACTGGGGACAGTTCACTCTGCCATGATTCTGTTTCATAATTGAATATAACAATGAGTCAAAATTTCACTAGCTCTCCCTCTTAAAAAGCAGGGAGGTTTGCTTCAGGAGCCAGGCCCAGGTCGTGTCAGAGTGAGCTGTGCCCTTTCTACTTGTAGGATTCTGTATTGATATGCTGCCAGCATCTTGTCCCAAAAGATTTCAGGCAGCAGAGGAGGCTGCTCCTCCTTCTTAAGTCGTGTATATATTTCTCCTCATATGCACGGTGTCCAGTGAATTGGCAATATTATTCTTACCTCCTGCCTAGGTGAATTATCACAGTGTTGAAATGTGAATGCAGTATATCTTTGTGAAGCTACAATTTTTAGTCTACAGCCAAAACCAGAGCTCACCTGATAATTAGAGTTTAAAACTCTCTTAATAGGGATGTTGTAGAGTGACAGAGCAGAGAGGAAAGCTCTTCCTTTAGCAGACAGTGGAATACATCAAGCACTGGAGCTCGGTTTGAATGCAATCCCCTCTTGTAACCCATAGGCAAAGCTTAGTGAGGAGATTCTCCTGTCTGTGACTGGTACTCTACCTGCCTGTGCTGCTCTCACTTTTAGGCTGGATCACAGCAGCTTTTACATTTTGGAAGATTTGGTCAGTATGGAATGTGACTGCTGGCTTTCTCAATAATGTATCATGTGGAGAGCACAGGCTGGGGAACCTGGAAACCCTGGAAAACGTCTCATTTTCCTTATTCAAAGAAATGAACATGATAAAATGTGCAGTCTGCAACTTTATAACAAAAACAGGAGAGAATTGTACAAGATAGAATTAAATATGGGAATACTTAAGCACACAGAAACAATGGGATAGCTTATTAAAGGAAGGGGAGAGGCTGCTCAAAACATAAAAATGAGAGTCTTCTTGGTGGAAATCTTATAGACAAGCAACTTGTTTTGTTTTATGATGCCTTGGAAAGACAGTACTCTGCACAGCTGTTAGCCACGTAAGAAAGAAATACATATGTGCATATCCAAGTGTGAATATTCACTTACTAATCCAGTTTCCCCAAATACTTGGAATGAAGCTTTCAGCAGTACTTGTTAGATTTAAAAAATAAAAAAATCCCCTTGAGAAACTATGTTCCAAACCTCAATTCTTATTAGAAAGGAAGCAACTTTCTTGTGGCATAAAAATAATGATGCTTTGGGTAAAAGCTTTCAAACATATGGCCCACAGAAACAGCAGGCTTCAGAAAGATTTATCTTAAACAGTACATAAACAATTTATCTTTGCACATCAGATAAAACTTGTTTTTGCAAAGTGTCGTTACTTCGTTACTTAGAAAAATGTCTTCAGTCTCCATCTTCAGGTAAGACCCTGCAAAACTACATAGAAAATTTATCAAATGGTACAAACGTGTGGGAAAGAAGACAATGCCCCCACAACTTCTGCCAGTGGCACAGGAGTCTGTGGTACAGACTGCTTGATCACAGGGTTTGTGGAGTCTCTTTAGTTGCTAGGCTGATCTATGGAGGTGAAAAATTATAGTTTGTGCACTTTGTCAACCACATAAGCAAGCTTTCAAGTTATGACTTTGAGTACACTTAGTGTCTTTTTCACTATATATTGGATGAAAATAGACATCTATTGCACAGACATATATTATCTAGTTTTCTCTTCCTTTGAGATGCCTAAAAAAAGGAAGAGACATGATCTAATTCAAGCCGGTGAACAAATAAGCAAAATATAGTTATCTGATGAGGCCAGTAGTATCTTTTCATAAAGACTTTAAGTAGCCAGCCTTTGTGTCACTGCACAATCTTTATGGTTGCAGGAGCTTAGCAGTAAGCTTAGAGAGCTTTGCCTTTTTTGCTGCTTTTCTCATCAGTGCCGTAATGCCTGCTGATTAAGGGCTCATAAATCCTTGCAATATTAGCAGAGGAGTCCATTTCCATAGCAAATGGCAACATTTCCCTGCCTCCTTCTAGCTGTTATCACACACGTGTGGCATATACTTGTAGGTATCATTGTCACGCTCATGCCATATATTCTGAACAATGAATGCTCTCTTCCTGGAAACCTGAACCTCTTAACCACTGCTAGAGAGTAGCCTTTACTCTTGAGGTCACCTAACTTGGCAAGTCAGTGAGTTAATGGGTCTGAAAAGATTATCCTAGACCAAAATTGATGTAAACATTCTCCTTTCAATGCAGGACGTATGGGCTTGCATGCCTTTCATCTTTCACTGCACATTCCAGATGTTTCTTCTTTCCTCTCATCGTATATACATGATGGGATAGATAATGTACTGAGCTGAGATTTATGTCTAAGGCATGATGTGTTTGTACTCTACTTCATTACACCTTCTTTTTCCCTTTTATTTGGGAAAGGAGAAGTACCTTAAAAGCCTTTTTTTTTAAATTCAGGTTTGATTTGTTTATTCAGTGCTTTCCAAAAGCAGTCTGGTTGGAGTTCCTCATCCCCTCTATTTCCTCTGCTGTTCCCCTGCAATATATCTTCTTTCAATTTATGATTTGATTGCTTTGAAAAAGTTCCAGAATACAGCTCTCAAAATTTTCTTTGGAAAGGCCCATGTTAAGAAATAAATAATTAACTAACTAATTAAATTAATGAATGAATAAATAAATAAATATCATCATTATAAAACTGGATTTTTAGCTTGATTTCTTTTGACAATCAAATGCTAATTTCTAATTTTTCTCCCAGTGATGCACTAATTTGTATTCATTGTTTAAGATTATGGGGAAACTAAAGTTACAGTGGGTATTTCAGCTTTTATCTTTCACTGAATGTCAGCAGCCCTTAATTGCTAAATGCTATTAAAAGTTTTAATTTGTTTTTTGGATTCAACCTGAAAGACTCTGAAACTGAACTACTATTAACTTCTCTGTTATATGGACTTTTTTTTTTTGATCATCCAAATCTCATTTATTTTTCCCAAACAGGTATTGTAGGTCTATTAATAAAAGTCAGAATCTGCAGACCACAGTTATTCCTACTTTTTCCAATGTTTTTCCAATGTTCTTTATTTCACTGTGTGTCAATCCAGAATAGATTCTTTTTTTCCTCAATTCAAGGAGGATGCAAACACACCTAACGTAAAATCACAATGTATGCTCAAGTATCAGGAAAAGGCATTTAAAGAAAAAGGAAATGTTTTTGAACTAGGATAACATTACCATTCAGAAAAAAATGTTATTATTTCACTCAGCAATTAGGTTTGTTATATATATTTTTCTCTTATATTAGACAACTTGTTACCATGACACATAGCCTTCGTTTACCTGAACCCTTAATACACTTTACATTAAGCTTAACTGGGAGATTCCATGGATATGTTTCCTTCTTGAGTTTTAAGAGAAACAGGAATAAAAATTCTTAAAAAAGAAGAAATTAATTATTCAGGTATCTTTGAGTAAAAAGCACCATATAACAAAGGGATACATAGGAGGGAGCTCTCAACTGGTCGTGAAAATGCATAGAGGAAATTTATCTTCATAAAGTTGTGTGCTCGTATCTGTAGTGCCTTGGTCTGACATCTGAGTTTGTAAACTTCTTAGCTTTTCAGAAACCACTATTAAAGCTTTTCTCTAGCTACTGAAAAAAACCAGCATTCTTAAAAGAGAAAACACTTAGATCAAGAAACAAAAAGGAATTTTAGCTCAAGGGTGCATATGCAGATGTTAATTTTATCTTATGCATTTTGGACTTTTATAAAATACTTTCACAAAGATGTGGGGTATGATTGCATGCTTCCACTTTGTATGCTTTTATACTTTATTTAAAGGATAAATCACCTTTATTGTGTGATAAGTTTGTGTATCCATACATAACAATAATATTTTTCAGATTGTTTTAACAAATTTGACCAGCTGAAACATGAAATGGATTTTATTTCTCTCATAATTTCTAAACGTCTCAAAAACTGCTACATCTCCTTCCAATTATTAATACCCCATTTGGTCAGAATGTAGCAGTGATGTAAATTATCTCCAATGAAAGAATGAAATTCATAATAAATAAACTATCCAGCTGAAAGAAACTTGCAGTAAGTGAAAAATCTCACTAAAAGAGGCTTGATTATTTGATTTCTCTAGGCAGTTTGCTAAGTGTTTGCCATGAATTCAAAAATCACTCTCAATAAATTTACTGTATGGAATTTGGGTTCTTGGGGCTGCATTATTGGAAAGCTGGAATTTATGTCTGTTACACTGTTGTGTATAAAAGCATAAATTAGTTATTTAATATAAGGGAGTCAGCAGCTGGAATTGTCGGCAGAGTAAATCTCTCCCATTAATATCTTTAATTGGTCTTGTGCTTAATTTGCATGGCTAGTTCATTAAGGGCTGTTTAATCCAGTTCTTAGTAGCTTATTGTTTCTCTGCATGAGCCTTCTGTAAGAGCAGACAAGCTTTAGATCTGGTACTCTATAGTCCCTTGGCATAGTAATTATGCATGTGAGACCCAGGAAACACCTCCTCTCCCTGGTGTCACTTCCCCCTGTGATATGGGATCATTCTGCTGCCCTGAGGAAAGAACTGATGATGAAAAAATAGTGAGCTGCTTCAGCAAGTATAAACTCCTGTAAAATTTTCTCTTGTATTTGCTGTTTTCCATCACAGTGTGGGCATATTTTCTACTAGTGCTCTTATCTTTTACACTTTACTTTCCCATTCTAAATTTAATGAATTAATATTATGTTAAGGTAATAAATATAATATTACATTGCAATAAAACCAATTTTAAAGTATTGCTGTACACACTTGAAATACTGAAACTGGAGTTATGCTAAGGACTAAAGATGGTGTTCTCTTGTAGATCCTGACACTTTAAGGATATTTATTTATATGATATGTTGTGATTTAGTATTGTTTTTAGTACTGTTTAAAGCTTCCTATTTCTTGCTTTGCAGTGATGTATTTCATTCTGATTTTAAAAATCAAAATTCTGCTTTTGGTCCCCTGTACAACTGCTTTCATGTCAACTTGCTTACAACATGTGAAACATAAAATCAGTGTTGCAGGCATACATTTGTTTTTACATTATGATATAATTTGTTTCTTTGACTTTCAAAAATCTAATTCAGCTTTTCCTTTCTCCTGTGACAGGATGACAAGGACTTGGTTCATGAGTTTGTTGTTGCTGAAGGTCTGACTTGCTTAATCAAAGTGGGAGCAGAAGCCGACCAGAATTATCAGAACTACATCCTGAGAGGTAAGGGAAATGCATCCAAAAGTTGTTTTTATTGCTTGGAAGCTCTTGCAGGTCTGCAGCAACTTGCTGCATAGAGTGTCTTTGAACTTGCTTCTAAGCTTGGTCCTGATTCTTTCATGTTATGCAAGAAAGTTAAGGGAAGATTAATACTCACCACTGAGCAGAATGATAGTCTCCCTGTTGTTCACCTTTGCTTGTAGATTACACTGCAAATTTCTAATTCTAAGGAAAAAAAGGCATTCTACAGCTGGATAACTGTGTCAGGGGGCCCAGAACAAATTAACTTCTTGGAGTGTGGTCATCTTTTAAAAAGGAGCTGCTGCAAGCAGGTTGGACGCAGCAGAAGTTTTGTGAGCTGTTTCTCTCCTTTCTTGCAGTGATGAGTGGCTGTTGACCTCCCAAGCAGCATGGAGGGTTTTCTCCATGTTGCTTAGACAGTTGAAAAGTACCAGGGAAACAGAGAGAGGTAGCACCCAGCCTGATCCATCACCCTGTTAGGAGATGTATTTTCTTACTGCCTCTGTCTGTTGTGGTGCAGTAGAATGCAGCATCACTGGTGACTCTGGATATCATGCAGCATCTATGGAATAAACTGGAAGAAAGTCATACTTTAAGGGGTCAGTTGGCTAGGAACAATTTTTAGCTATCTGACATTTTGGAGTTTAACAGGTTCTGATCTTTGCACTTAAAAGATAACTGGTAAAGATAGGGTTTGGAGAGGGATTTGGAAGAGTTGTGCTATGTGGTTTCCTCTATCGTGGCCCAAATGGATGCATATGTTTTTTCATCTAGCCAGGATTTGGGGAGTTTATAGTATTCTGAGGGGAGAACAGTCACTCCAAGGGATCTTTGCTGCTGGATGATCTCATAGTAAATGGAGACTGCTTATGAATGCGTAGTTGTGGTAGATTGCTCATTTGAGTTTTCTTAGACTGATGTAAAAAGGTCACTTTGATGTATTTAGCTGATAAAACTCAAAGAAACAAAAACCAAACAACAAAACCCCAAAAATAAGTAAAAGGCTTTTGTAAGAATCAGAAATGCTGAATTATGGAAAGCAAGGATTCAAACAGTAAGTGGGGCTTTGTGAGAAAACGTTGAAGATAAGACCAGGTTTGGAGGTGTAAAAGAAACAAACCAGTACTACAGGAATTTAGTTCTGTGTCAGTAGCTGTGCAGTCACATAAAAGTACTTGAATAGAAGGCAAGGACAAAGAAACATGTGCAATTAAAAGTTTCTGGGAGAAAACTGTCCATATATGCTCTCAGAAAATTCAGACTGGAAGCAAAAAATAAGTGCTGTTTGGGACAGTCTGGCCTTCAGTTTAGGAGCCTTCTCATTCTCCCTCCCTTCCCATATCCTAATGCATCCAGCATTCAAGGAGATCTAATGGTCTCTTTCTTGTGGTGACTTTCAAGAGCTTGGTTTCCATGATCTAAAATTAGAAATTTACACATGAATTCAATGAATGATAAAATAGAGCCTTAGTATCAATGTTCATGACATAATATATATGCAAATGCAAACTCATCTTGTTGCATTGTTATTAACAAGTTATTATAGCTTGTTGAAAATTAATATAACAAAAGGACATTAACAAAAACCAAAAAAGACTATGTAGATGTATGCCATAAAGGTAAAAACACAATTTTAGGAAGATGTTTTTAGGGATTGGTGACTTCTGAAATCAGGTCTTCTTTTTCCCTACATTGCTGTTGTGTGAAGTTGAAGTTTCTCTCTGGGTAGTGTATCCTAGCATCCTTTACAATAATAAGACAGTTTTTTTGTCTGATGTGGGCTTCATTTCAGTTTTGGTCTTGATTGTCTGTCAGGAATTTCAGAGCTTGTCACTACAACAAAATTATGTCAGGTGGTTTGCAGTTCCAGCATGTACTTTCTGAATAAGTCTGCGTGTGCAATGAGATAAAGATAGATTTGGGAGTACAGTATAGCCAAACAATCTTATCTGAATACATTGAGGAGAGTGCTGAAAAGAAGCATTAAATGCATCATGTAGGAGAGTTTCTGGTATATTATTTTTGGAAGATCCTAGTGATGGGTTAGGGTTACGTTTTTGGTTGGTTTTTTTGTGGCACCTATTGCAGTGCTGCATTTTACTAAACCTGGAGTACTGGTAAATAGGTGAATAAATTTTACTGAAAGTACATCACAGTTAGCAAGGAGGTGATCCCACTAAGCCCTTAGCTTAGTGTTATACAGTGGAGATTTGAGAAATAAAAGGTAGTCTTTTTTTAGAGATTTTGTGTCTTGTTCTGCAGATCCTTTTGGAGTGGAATTTATTCTCCTTATTTTCATTGCATTTAACCTAAATCATAAATAGATGGGATTTGTCCTAAATTCCATATTCTGGCATTTCTCCAGCACCTTTGGTGTCATCCCCTCCTTTCCTCTGGCAGTCCTAACTCAGCTTGCAAGGCTCGTGAGTGGCAGCCTTAGAAATGGTATTGCCTCCTTTGCTTCGAGGACTCACCTACATGAGACTGTCCATCATCTTGACTGAGCAATTTCCCAGTGTTTCNAGGGTCTTTTCTCTCCCCATAGAAACAAGGTTGTTTTTCTTTTGTATTTCCTCCCTCTTCCTTTTTTTCACAAGGATCCATAAGGATGAAGAACTTCACTCATAACACTGAAGTTAAAATTTTCTGTCCCAGTTACAAGTTTGTGTTATGGTGGATGTTACCTAAATATTCAAAGCCATATTGAAATGGGTTAAAGGTAATGAAAATATCCATAACTGATGAAGATTAATATAAATCTTAATGTAATTTTGAAGACTCTTTGGATATAATTTTGAGATCATCTGTTCCTAGCACAGAATGAAATGCTGTGGTAGCCTTCGTGTTTTCTGATAATTTAGCCAGTGCTGTTGGGAAGGTGAGGAANAGACAGTTTATTGTTGAGTGCTAAGGAATGACTGTTTATTTCTGTTCAGGTCCCCTGAACTAGGGCTGTTTGACTGCACCTTTCCCAAAGTGTTCCCTTTTATCAACATATAGCCTATAGATTGGAAACTAGCAGTAGCCAGGGCTTCTCTTAAGGGTTGCTTTTAAAAAAGACTAGCTTAGGAAACAGCTTTTGACCCTCCCTATTTAACAGTTCTTAAAACTAAATTTATTCTCCAATGTTCCTTTCAATTATTATAGAAATGTAAAGAAACCGTGTTTTGAGGGTCTTTCCTCTCCCCATAGAAACAAGGTTGTTTTTCTTTTGTATTTCCTCCCTCTTCCTTTTTTTCACAAGGATCCATAAGGATGAAGAACTTCACTCATAACGCTGAAGTTAAAATTTTCTGTCCCAGCTACAAGATTGTGTTATGGTGGATATTACCTAAATATTCAAAACCATATAGAAATAGCTTAAAGGTAATGCAAATATCCAAAACTGATGAGGATTAATAAAAAATCTTACTGTAATTTTGAAGCCTCTTTGGATATAATTTTGAGATCATCTGTTCCTAGCACAGAATGAGAAATCCACACATGAAATGTCATGGTAGCCTTCATGTTTTCTGATAATTTAGCCAGTGCTGTTGGGAAGGTGAGGGAAAAATAGCAGCTTCTGTAGGCCAAGGCTTAATTCTTTTAAAGAAGCACTGAATAAAGTCTCTGAATAAAATACTGTGCCGTCTTTTTATTTTAGATTTTAGAGTGAGTTTGTGAGTCATTATCTGGAGATGATTGTCCAGTTCCTCACTGATTCAAAGTTTATCAGCTGTTTGCAGACCCTGAGGTGATGGCACAGTATTTTATTCAGTAAATAATATGAGGGTTCAGGGATGACTCTGCTGGCACTGTGACGTGAGGAGTTCTGCCTGGTGGGGTCCTGTGCTGTCTGTCCCTCCGATCAAATGAGAAGGTTGTGGCAAGGTCATCCAGCCTCGTTTGTAGAGTGTAGTTGTGTACTTGGGTCCCTATTTGGCTGCTTATGGATTCAGAACAATATTTAGTGGTGTCCATAATTAGGTGTAAGCTAGATATCGTTCTTGTGGTTTGAAAGCATGAGCCAAGTGTTCAATCTGAGCAGGCAAAGGCCTTGACCTTGCTGCAAGGTCTAAGAAACTAAGGCTGACGAAAAATAGGACAGCAGTCAGTGCTCATACTAGACTATCCTTGAATCAAATTCAGCTTTTGGATGCAGCTCTCTGATTTAATGAGAGCTGTGTGCTTATATGGAGAATAAGAATTTGAGTGTCAAGTCTAGATGAGAGATCGTTTCAATTTTGTTTGGCAGTTTTGAATTTCTAATGTAGGAGTTTTTTTTAAAGAAGAAATAAAGAAAAACAAGTGCTTGGAGGAGCCTAGGAGTTATGAATTGAAGTAATATTTGTGCTTTAAGTTAACCCCTCTCCTGTAACCCTATCCCTAATTCCTATAATCTAAAATTATAGGAATTATAATTCCTATAATTATAATCCCAATCAATTACTATAATCTAAAATTAAGGATAAGTAGAATCCTAGAAACATTTAGGTTGAAAAAGGCCCTTAATATCGAGTTGAACCATTAACCTAGCACTGGCAAATCCACCACGAAACCATGGCCCTAAGCACCATGTCTGCACATCCTTTAAGTATCTCCAAGGTCAGTATAGCCAAAATGTCAATGATCTATACTTAATTCAATAATTTGGGCAGAACACTAGGTTGCAGTATAATCAGTAGACCATGTCTTGTCACAGACCCTCTGCACTTCCAATAAAGTGCTAAAGTCCTGTGTGTTTCTACAGATATTCTGCAAGCACAGAACATAATGGTAATGATCTTGGAAGGGATCTGACATACTCTGAGAGACAGTGACATACCATTTTAGAGGATTAAAGGTTGATAAGTTCATGCACAAAGTCAAGAGCATCTTCAGTCTGATAGAACAGCATCTTTATTATTATGCCCTCCAACTTTTTTCTTATAAATAGTAAATGTAGTTTGTTTTGGAATTGCATTTGTACAAGCATGCTTTTATCTTCATGCATAAAGAAAGAATATATAATAATGCTCCTTTTTTTTTTTTGGCCGGGTTTTGCAGGACCTTTCAGGATTTCTAAATAATTTTATGATGGACTTTTACCAGAAAAGTTCTATATGAGTCCTAAAATGTAAATAAAAAAGAACTGAGTGTCTTAAAATACTAATATCACTCTAAGGCCCATTTTGATCTTTTTTACATGCCTAAATTATGAGGGATCCATTAAAACAATTTCCTTCAAGCTTGATAGCTTCAATTTGCACAGATGTGAACTGCCAGTGATGGAGAAGTCCCTGAGAGGAGCAGTGACTTCCCAAGGTAGAGCTAGAAGAACTAAGGAACCTGAAACTTTCCAATCTCCCACTGAGGCATAAGAATGGGGCAATATTTTGATTCCTCACCTGTTTAGCTGCTAAATGGGAGCCAACCTTTGCAAAGGGTTGGATGAAGAGAAAGAGTGTAGCTGTACCTGGGTAGTTACCGTTTTAGTAACCTCAGCTCCCTACAGCAGCAAGGTGATTCTAAATCTGTATTTTGCACGTGCTTTTAAATATACAATACAGTATCGCTGTCAACAATAAAAAATGGAAAGAAATTACCATAAGAGCTACTTGGTTGTAAAGCATGAGCTGTTTGGCAGGGTGGTTGGACTTGCACAGGAGCCACCAGAGTCAGTCAGAACCACAGATGAATGCCCAGGCAGGGGCAGGGGTCAGGTTTTCCAAGCTAACAGGCAAACATCTCAAACACTGACCAAAGCCACCAACAGTTATGCCTATTTATAAATAGGCATGTCACCTGCATGCCAAGTTTGGAACCAAGGGCTGTGCTGCGTATTCTGGGAAATCAGATTAAATTCCTGAAATGACTCAGTGCTGGATGGTAAAAGACCATCTGGTTACTGTCTGTCACCAGGACACTGTGTGTGCCTGAAGATGTCAAGGAGCTAGAGGAAGTCGAAGGTGAGGGTGAGGTTTTGCAAGCAGGCAGTGGAAGCTGCTGCTGATAACCCCCTTCATTCTGAAAGCCAGGCATGAAGTTATCAGCAAGCTGGTGGCATTTCTGCATTGAGCCAACTGCTACTAGGAATGCTTGGGGTTCACAAGTGGGCTTTCTGAAAGGGGGGGATGGTCCCCTTCCAGGAATTGGCTGGCTTTTTTTACCAAAAAGACCCCTCATTATTTGCAAGGACACGAGTGTTTCCAGTGCTCTTGAACTTTCCTTCCTCAGCCTGTGGCTTTGGGCTTTTGCATTATAGGTTGGGCATTAAAAAGCATTTAGCATACTGAAGCATGTTCTTCTGCAGTAAATGTCTATATGGGAAGCAGGGGTTGTGTAAATAACAAAAAAATAGAAATAAATTCTGTGAGAGGCTATTGCTATCCTAAATAGACATGTCTTGCTGGTTGGTACTGCAGCAGTATAGCAGATTGTAGTAATGTAAGTTTAGTAGTGGAAAGGGAGCGAATCCCGAATACTCCATATCTTTGCAATATTCCTGTGTTAGAGTGAGCTGGAAAACTGTTTAAAGTTTTCCAGCTGTAGAAAAGTATCCCAGCCCCAAGTAAACAGGAATAGACAGCACTTGATTTGGCTAACCTTTGTATTTCTTCTCTCTTAACCTTCAGTGTGAAGGTATCCGTATGCCACTGTAATGTTCCTTTTTATGTTTGTACATCTGCAAGTTGCCTTCTTATGTGCAGTACTTTAAAATGATGTAAACTTATCACTCCATCTCAAAGTACCTGCAGTAACAGCCTGAAATGTAAAAATAAATTGGGTACAGTTTACAAGCCTGTAGCTTGATTACTTGGGAGTGTTGCTTCTGAGAGAGATTTGCTAGCACAGTCTCCCAGTAAACTCAGTTCTTTGACCTTTCAGAATGCTCATCTGAATTAGATACTTGTCCTGTGTGCATTTTAAAATTCATACCCTTTATTTTTATGCTGGACATCAGACCACAGTTCCTGTGGAACCTTACCAACAGATGGCAACTCCACCTGGAAGTTGTTATGGCCACGTAATACAGGGCAGCTCCTCGTGAACCTAGGTTTTCTACCACCACTACAAAAAAAAAACCACAAAATAAAGCACATCAAACCAAGCCACAGCTGTGTGAGCAAGTTAGTAGCAGGTTAGTGTAGCTGAGCTAAGAAGACGTGTTAATGAGCAGCTCTGCTGAGCTGAGGTACAGCCTGGCAGGGATGCAGCCATGCCATCTCCCTTTGTGAAATGGACTACACTGGCAGTTTTCTATCAGTGAACGTTGTAGGTACCATTTCTTGTAGTTCAGATCAAAAGTAGCAGTCCCAGAAAAATCAGACCTATATACCTGATGGATCAGTACCTCTTTCTGTTACATGTGCAGAAATCTCAAGACGTACCTCTTCTTGAAAAGCCATGAAATGAAAAAATACAAATGGATTTGGCATCCTGATTCATTAACCCTTTAGATGAGAAATAATGAGGTTATGATGCTCTTTGTCATACCAGGAGAAAAGGGCACATTATACTATCTCCGTAATTAATAATATAAACACTAAACCTCCTTGTCTTCGTAGGTGAATCCTCTTTCACTTCTGCAAATATCTAAGACTAAATACATTTGTTTTTGTGTACAGGGATAGTTGTGAGAGCTTGACACTGGAAGCCCATGAAGTTTAAAAAGAGGGAAAACATCCTCTTTCCACTCTACACTTCTAGTGTTTAATTTCTTCATTTCTCGTCTGCATATTTAAATATTATATTTATTAAACTTGTTCTATGCCTGCATTGCACTGAGTTCCCAACTGAATACAACCTTAGGCATTCCCTTAGTTGTTGGAGCAAGAACTGCCCTCTCCTTTGTCCTTCTCCTCCCTCCCTTCTCCCTGGATGTGAGTGTGATGTGGGATTCATCTGGAAGCAGGGCCAGATAGTCCTCACACAGAGGATACAGTACAACTCCTCCCAGTCTGGGATGGGAATTGGCATCGAAGCATATTTGAGTTCAAAAGTTTAACCACTCTGTAGTAATTTACACATCTACAAAAAAACTGAGCTGTTCCTTGTGCCATGCATTATATGAAATGGCCTTTCATGCTGGGACTGCTCATGGGGAGGATATAGGGTCTACATGGAATTCTGGAATAACACCACCATAAAATTATGGATTTCCCTTGTTTTTAAAGCTGACAGAGGCTGGTTTGAGTTGCTTTCTGTCTCTATGAAAATGAATCTTCAGGTTCTGAGAAATTTTTTTTATGCTTTGTGAAATTCCCATGAAATGTGACACCTCAGGCTATACAGACTCCATGTAAGATGAGGAACTGGACATGAAAAATGCATATCCTTAACTACTGAGCAAAGACTTGGGAAGTACTCCCAGAGGCCTTTAAAGCCATTGTGGATATTTTATGCTTTAACTAACTTCATGAACAAGACTTGAAAACAATGTGCCAATTCCATCTGGTTATGAACAGATTACAGAGTGTTTCTGCCTTTTTTTAGTAATTTTGTAGCCCGAGAGTAGAGAAGGAGAACATGTGTAGAAATGTAAAGACATTCATAAGCCAGCACAGACATGAATAATTGCACAAAGTATACAGCTGTTGATAATTTCGCTATAAATTATTTACATTGAATATATGCACATAAAACATGTTAAAATATCATTGGGAAATAGAGTTTGATTATTCTCATTTCAAGATTAGAGATTTCTGCAGCTATTTGTGATGGTAGTTGCTAGTGCCACCCTGAGTGATCCATCCTGAAACATAATCAGGGAAAATTAAGGACTTCAAATGCAAATTGGAAGAGGTGAAGTCAAATACGTAATTTCATTGAAAGGTTCTAGCTGCTATTCTATGAAGGTGATTATTGTGTGGTATGAGGATGTGACAAAAATGAGCTTCTTCAAATATCTTCAGAGTTAATTTCCATATTCAGATGCATTAAGTCACATGTTAGCTTTGTCTGTCTGGAATCCTTGCAAATGTGCATGTTGTGTGGATTTCTATAAATCATGTTCTCATAGGTACAGTCAGGAAACTGGGCTAGTGAACTATAAACTCTTAAAATACTTACTTTCATTACTGTTAGGTAGTGACCAGCTTTTAAGTCTCTGATCACTACTGCATCAAATTCTAAGAAATTGTAGATGACTGAAGAACTTAAAAGCTAAGCCATAGAACCTGCATGTATTAGCATGGCATTAATTATTAACTGAATATAAATGCTGTGCTTGTACATACGTGTCAAAGAAAAACTGCAGAATACTTGTAGGCTGATGACAGTGAAAGAGAATCTTAGTGTACACATGGGAGTATTAATCTGTCTGTATCTGCTGTGGAGGGTTTCTGCTTGCCTGTTCTTCTGTGCAGCCCAAAGAAGCACCACAGGAGCAGCATGTGCCCCTCAGGAAAGCAGAACTAGCAAATAGGTGCCTGTGCTCATGGGTTCAATGAGAAAAGAATGCAACTCTTTTAGCTGCTTTGTAATGAAGTGTGAGGGCCAGCTTACCTTCTGCAAGCACTGCTTCTTACCCTCCTCCTCTGCCCTCTCCACATCCTTCCATGCACAGGACTGGAGACACTGATGGTGGCATTGGAGTGACAAGAGTAGAATGGGGGCTGGCGTCCCCCCACTTCCCAGTGTGTGTGTGAAGGCTGTCACAGGCAGGGGCTGAGCAGACTGGGTAAGGCAGCAAATTCCAGGTGCCATCTAAAGGCAGACAGGGTATTGTGTCTTCTCTTTGTAAACCAGAGGGAGAAGAGTTGTGCTTGGGGCTCCCTGCCTGCAGTGGGGGGAAGCAGAGGTTTCTCCTATTCCTACCCTTTTACAAAAAGTGGGGCTCAATACATTATTTATTAATTAACGTGATTTCTTTCTCTCCATATTGCCTGACAATAATGATTTTTCTTTCTGTTTTCAGTGAGTGAGGCATTTTTATCTTTTCTGCATTTGAATTCTTGGCACTAAAGCTGGTGCTGTCATGCCAGGAGAGGAGACTATGCCTACCTCCTGCACCCAAACAATACAGGATCACTGGCCTGCACTAGCTGCTAAAAATACAGTACCTCTGTTGTTTAGGGTGGGTTTTTTAAAAATTTATCACTTTGAAGTTTCTTCCCAGTCAATTTAGTGAAGAGAGTTTACAGCTGTAGGTGCTAAGTAAAATAAGCCTTTTTTTCCCTTTGCCTCTCTAATTTGTTTACAGTTAGAAAAGAAATATTCTTCTGTCCTCTGACCTTGTAAGTGCTTTCTGTTCCCTGAAGTGAAGAAACACTAAAAATACTGTTGTGTGCTGTGAGGAGTGCCATCAAATGGCTCTGTTACAGTACTTTGGCTTGAGTCACTGAAGTGCTACTCAGGATATGCTGTGTCTATTGTGTGTTTTAAGTCGGTTTATTTAAATGACAGGTGGGGTCTTAAAGGACTTCTGCCAACACTGGGCAATATCCTGTTTCCTCTTACTTAACCTCCCTCCTTCTATATATTATCACCAGCCTAGACAAGGCTCTCAACTGCCTCTTGCCTTCTCTGTCCATTCCCTTCCCCCCTGCAGTTCCCTTCTTTGGAGACACCTCTGTGATTTTTAAACTTCTGCTCCAAATTGGTTTTAGGTCCAGCAGGGTTGCACAACACTTATTCCTGATGAGCATCAAATCTCTGTCGTGACAAGGGTTCCTATGCAGACTTACATCCCGGGTGTTCCCAATCTCAGTACCCTGCCCTGGCATGCAGGGAGCAGTCTTGGGAGAAGACACTGTTCTTCACTCGGGCAAAATCCACTCACTGGGCAGAAATTCTGCTTTTAAAGCTGCAACTTCTAAACACAGTTTTCCACATTCCCCAAATTCAATAGTGGGTCACCATAAGCTTGCTTCAGTATTTAGGTCAATATCAATGGAAACATTGACTGTATTGTGTATAAACTGTATATATTGGTTGCTAAGGATATTTTTTTATGTGTGCTTGTGATAAATGTTTGGCTTTTTTTTTTTTTTCTTTTCCTAAGATGATTATGGGCAAAGGTAGTAAGAATGCTGGTAAGGTTGATAAACAAAACTCTTCAAAACTAAAAATACCTGTCTGAGCTTTTTTTGTAGACATGCGTGTCTCCTTTGTGTGGCAGTTGATCCAGCCTTTGATGGCACAGTGGTACAGCTTTTTCTTCAGCTGCTCTGCTTCAGCCAGTGAGCACCATCACACCTGTACACTTACTGAACACCTTTTAAATAGCTGCTCTTATCAGCAGTCCTTCCCCAGGCTTTGTGATTTATTTCATGCTATGCAAACTGTGTTATAAAATGTTTGTTTTCCTCATGGATTTTTCTGTGTCACTAGATGTTATCCAAGAGCTCAAAGGGCAGCATTATCTTTGCGTGGCAGATAAGGAAATTAGGCACTTGAAAGCACATTGTGAATTCAGAAAGATTCAGTAAGGCAGCAAATGCCCAGACTCAGTAACTCTGAGTTCTGGTTTGGAGCTTGTCCTTAGGCTGGTTTTTCAAAGTTGAAATGGTATTTTCTGTTTTTTCCTTTTTTTAATCGTTATTCTTAGGACTTCTTTTCCTATTCAGACTCTTGTCCAGTCTGCCCTAGTTTTCTTTCTCTGATCTGTTTCTACTTCATACTTTTCACATCAGCTTCCACTAACCTCTATCAGTCTGTACATTTATTTACATCATCAATCCATTCAACAATATTCATAAATTTGTTTACAATAATTTCTTCACCAGTTTAAACTGTCCTAAATGCCTTTTCTTCTCATCACATCTTCCTACCTCTGCACTGTCTGTCCTGGGTTCTGACACAACAGCTGTGTTCCTGTGATGGTGTAATGAACTTGACAGAGGAATGTGTTCATCTGAAAAATGGGCATGAAAAGGTTGATATTTTGCTGTTGTTTTGGATTTTTTTTAATACTGTTGAGTTACTCATTCCACTTCTTAATGGTGGGACTCAAACTCCTGTGTCAACCAACCCCTAATTTTGATCTGAAACAAACAAATAAGGGAGAGTGTTGAAGTGCCACTATTAAGGATGTATCTTATCTTCTGTACATTTCTTCCCTCAACAGCACTCACATCAGCCTTAATCTGTGTTTCCTCCAGCCAAATAGCTGTTAGTCTTTCCCATTATTTCCTCATTTATCCCAGTCACTTCATCCCTTTTAATAACTCTCAGATACTCATCGGCTATTCTGTCAGAGTTCCTACCACTTTCATTTCCTTGAACATCTCTAGGTTTGTATTTTGTTTCCTTCTGCATTCAGATTAGAATTCCTCTTCTCACCATTTGAGTGAGAAGATAGTTCTTTAAAACAATACCAAAAAACCCTCACAAGCTGCTGCTCTTACTTTGAATGCCTTGGCCTTCCTTGGAGGGCTGCAGCTGGAAGCATTATGGGAATATTTTGAGCTTCAAGAATGAGTATATAGAGGTTTCAACTGATTGCATATGTTCAGTAGAGGCTGTTACAAGTGTCACACAACAGCTATTTCAAAACCTTGTAGTCACACGAAGTTTGGGCACATTTTAATGTTTTCTGTATGAACTTTTTCACTGACATGAGGTTATAACTTTTCTAAGTGTAGCAGAATGGATTGCAATGATCCTCGCTCCTGATGAGTTTCAGCTGTATTAATTACCAAAGAGGAGGAGCAACTTTGCCCCTAATGGGTCACAGCTATGTCCAGTGAAGGCTGGGTGTTATAAAAGAGTGGGTTAGCTGGTTGAGGAACAGTGAAGGTGAGGCACAGAGAAGGTAGAGAATTTTTTTCCCCTCCTTTCCCCTTCTTGCTGGCCCTGCAAAAAAAGGAAGAGTTAGAGTCTGTGAGGGAAGCCTGCAGTCAGAGTTTGAGAGTAGCTGGAGTCTGCTGGCAATGATGTCTACTGCAACATCTGAGTATTCCAAAGAGCTCAAATTCCCAAAATATTCATCTTTCCAAAAATATTCTCAGCAGTATTTACAATTCCAGTAAAAAGCTCTCTTCCTCCTTTTTCCTTCTGCTGTTCAGAAATGCACCACAAATGTCAGTGTTGGAAATTTTCCTTGAGAAAAAAGAAAGTATTATATTCCAAACATCATAGGCAAAGCTTCAATTCAAACTTAAAACTTGAGGAAAATGCAGATAACTAATCCCTGTAGTTTTTTCATGTGCTTTATTAGCTAGAAGCGTGAAATTGCTTGTGTTGCTTTACTCTGCTCTTTAGCTGTAGTAATGTGATTTGATGGGGGGGCTACTGAGTCAGTTACACTGAGAGTGTAATTGTTTGGATTTTGTCTACAAAGAGCTGACCTATTTTTTTTTAATTTAGTGTGTTAATGTTAATATATTCATTGTGAATTAGTAGAACAAGACTTGATGAAGAAGTAAATGTTTGTCAGAAGTGTGCTTTGGAATCTTGCCTTTATATCAGTCTTTTGGAATATATAATGAAAGCTAAAGATGTAAGAAGTGTCAAATAATCTCTTTTCATTAGATTACGTAGATTCAGGGTAGAATTAGTCTCAGCTAATTCCAGTTACCTTGTCTCAAGTAGTTAGGTGGACTCCTTGAGCAGGAGAAAACCCAATACACCCTTGTGACTGAACTGGATTTGCTCCCTGATTAGTAGCTAGTTTCATATTTCCTGTTATCTTTTGTTTCTCAATTTTTTTTTTTCATATGATCACATGAGTTTCTGTTCAAACTTACAGTTTAACGTGGAAGGTCTTGAGTATTTGATGTAATTTGTTTTATTTTAATTGGAACTCTTCCTCAAGGCCAGTTGATGGAACTTGGCAGAAACCACTTTGGACCTGTAGGCTTCCTTAGTTCTGACAAATAACCCATTAGTGATAGAGAGTCTCAGTCTGAATATTGGTGGTATTTCCCTCAAACAATGAGTTTCATGTGTCTCTCCTTGAAGAAGTTGAATAAGTTGGTATATAGTTAGCTTTAAGAAAAGTATCTGTCCTTCAGTGACTTACTTGCATTTGGTATGTGTTTGGAGGTGGGATGAAATCAGGAAAGAGACACAAATCCCTGGCTTCTGCTCCTGAGCTCAATGATCAGAGAGCATAAACACCTGGACTTCACATTTTCAGGCTTCAGAAATTCTGATGATGTGACATGATTATTATTGTAGTTCATAGAATAGTCAGTGCTGTAGTCAAAAGCTGTTACACCATTATGTGTTTAGTGGGTGTAATGGTTCCCTGAATCACCTAGTAAAAGGGCAAGACTATCTCTTTGATTTTAAGGGTTCTGGAAGACTGAGCTCCTGTATTTGGTGTCCAAAGTTATATACTGTGAATATCACCTTTTCCTAGGTCACTATCGACAAGTAGGAACTGGAATGTGTGAAAGATCATAAGATTAGGAGCCCACTTTGCAATATTTTATACCAATTGGACACACACTATAGAAACAACCACCATACATAAAGGTATGTAATACATACCTTTAGCCATGCTGATTATGAAAGAACAAGTTGGGAAGGATCTAGAACAACAAATTGGGAAAGACATTTGGACCACCTGCAAAATCCTGGCTCTCTGATGAGTACCTGCAACTGTTTTTCCGTGCTTGGGACTGTTTAGGGCAGGGGTCTGCCTGCCCCACAGGACTCAGTCAAAAAAACTCCTGTGTTCTGTACTGTGTTCCACTGGAACTGAATGCGAAGCTGTGCATTGTCAGAGGCTGAGCTAGCTTGCTTGCTTTCCATGACTGGCATTCACAGATTGCAGAATTGTTATTTCAAGGGGATTTTTAGCCTCATTGCCTCAGTTGAAGGAAAACCTGAGTAGGTCTTTCAGAAGAGCAAGCCTGAATCCTATTCACTAAACTCTGCCAGCGAAGCCAGGTTTTTGCCAACAAAACTGTAGTGCATGTCTTCCAAACGAACCAGAGTGGTTGGATGTGCCACCTCAATCCAAAGTCATTGCGCACAGTGACCTGGGTTGGCTCAGAGCTCATTGGTTGAGTACCATGGACAGGGGCAGCTCAGCCACAGCCTGCTCAAGACTTGGGGCTGAACAGTCTTGTTGGAAAACACCTGGTAAGCCTGCACAGTTGGTGCCAAATCTGTTATTATTGAGTGCATGTAAAACAGCTGAACCCTCTTGAGCTTTTTCTCACAGGCATTCCAGATTTAGTCCTCCTGTGCAATTGTGTTTGGTCCAGAGCTATTCAAGGCTCTTAAAATGCTGATAGATGAAAAAAAACCCTACTCCTGCCTGTAGATTTGTGAAATTACTACAGGTGTTCATGGAGTCCTCTCTTGGAGTGTTTCCCAGATGCTGCTGAGAAAACCCTTTTTGAATGCCTATTTGAATGAATTTCATTCATTTCAAGAAGTCAGCCTGCACTCTTTATATGATACTTCATTTGACCACAGTGATCAACCACTGATCTTAAGCAACCTCTGTCCCCCAGTGGTATTAGAACGTCACATGAGCTAACTTGTAGTGGAAGTATTGGCAGACTTCTTCCAGATGTGTGTCAGAATATATTGCTTGGTTACAATCGCACAGATATTTGGCTATGGTTACCCACAGAGGGCTGTTCTTAGATGCATCCCCTTGCAAAGGTTGTGGCAGAAAGAAAGTATGTTGGGATTTTGTTTGAGATTTTTTTTCTGTCCTAAAATATTTCACTACTGGCATGTGGCATCATGTGCTTGTTTCAGACAAGACCAGATACAAGATAGGTAGATATGCAAGATTTATTTGGGCGAGGAAAGCAGTGTGAACTTGAGAGACTGAAGCTCCTTATTCCTAATAAGCTGTAAGGATAAATGTGAAATGTTTAAGTGCTGCATGAGTACTTGAAGAGTAACAAATGGTTACTCTCAAGAATGTGAAATTTCTTGATATGTGGTCAATGTGAATAAGGCAACACAGATTCTCTCTTTGATTTATGGGTTCTTCCCCCATTCTGCGCTTGCAATTGTCAGGGAAAGAGGAGTGTTATGACTACTCTAGCCTTTGTGCATGGCATTGTGAAGAGCTGTGCACCAAATCATAGTGGATCCAGGGGAATGATCTATACTTGAGCACAGCTATCATCATGGACTCTGACACAGTGCCTTAAAATTTTATTTTCCCTGAAACCTATGGAGGGGCATGGCAGTGATGATGTTGGCCTTTGAATTAAAATTATGTATGAATTAGGGTGAAAGTAAGCTCCTGGGATACTTATTTATAGCTAGGTTTCTGGTTTTCCTAGCATGCTGCTGTTTTCAGCAGCAGTTTTTTCCTGCTAACTGGGGGTGAACACCAATGCTTTAAGTTGTAAGATAAGCCTGAATTATTAGAAATAAAATGCACTGAATTCTCTGCATTTTCAGAACAATTTCTGCATGGAAGAGGTATAGTATTTTTAAGTTTTACTCTGCAGTCAAAAGACCAAGAAGCATGGAGGAGATTGTTTGCTAATGACATTGCTCCAAACCTGAGCTTGCAGTTAAAACATAAACAGGTTGCTGTAGAGTTAAAACATAAACAGGTTGCTGCTCCTTATAAGGTGGTGGCACAAGAAATATTCTTTCTTCTGATTGCAAATGGCCCTTGAAAGAGCTGCTTCAGCATGTGGGCATGAGATGTGTGCATCATGACCAAGTCCCACAGTTCTGCCTTTAAATGTTGTAAACCAGGATGGTTCTTACCAGCAGTAATTTACAAAGTTTTATTTCCAGCTAGATTAAGATCTGATGGGCTTGATTGTGCTTTTGTTTATTGTACTGCCATGAGTAGAAGTTAACTCTTGACATGTGTGTGAAACACAAATCTGGTACAGAATATTAAATAATTAAAAATAAGAGTCCTCTATGGCTTCCATATTTATTTGCCTGTCACTTGTAATGTTCAAGCAAACAAGAACACAGCAATCTTGATAAATATGTTCATATTGAAAAAGTAATCTTTATTTTTCCTGCATGTTGTATTGGCATTTACTGGCCATTTCTCTTTTCAAAAGAAACCATGAAACACAAGAGCTTTTTTATCTAAATGCTCTGAAGTTTGTTAAAAATAATCAGGATAATGCAGTGCTGCTTTAGCTGAAGAGCTCAATTTTTGAGTTGTGTCCTTTCATGTTTATTTATAAGTTTCTTAAAAAAGTCTTTAGATTGAAACAGCAGATTGCTGGGTTATCCTGGGAGAACACAAACACATTACTGTACATAATGAAGTTCCAGTAGATGTCTTATTACATACTTTATATACAATACATAGGACTATGATTTCTCTAAATAGAGTGATTGATTGTTTTGGTTTGGCATTTCTGGTTTTCCCCCAACACTTGTGTTCATGACAAGAACCATATTGCGTTTGAGGCCTTTTTATATGCGCTAGCTAATAACTTGAAAGAATTTTAAATCTCTATTCTTGCGGCTAATGAAGAACATTGCATGCTATATTTTTGGAAATTATGTCTTGTTTTTTTATGTTTTTTTGGTGGTTTTTTTTGGTCTTTTTTTTTCAGTCAAATGAAATTCAGAGAGTTTTTAGTCAAAGAAAAGAAAATTTCAGTTTTTAATTTCCTCTTCTTGATGATTCACATCTTCTTTACATCACCATTACTGCCAGGACATACGATCCAGCAAATCAAAATCATAGAAACAGGTTTGTTTTTACAAAGCATTATTTCCACTGTAACAAGCGTTAAGCTTTCCTTTGGCATCTCTTTGCAACAGTGCAGGCTGTTATATATGTCTGTCAGTGAAAAGACAGCCTCTGCTGCCTCTACTCTAGCTGGAAGAGCATAGGGAAAACATTAGTTCGTTGTTCCAAAAAAGCAGAACAAATTGTCATTCCCTCCCTGTCCTTCTGTACTATTGCTGTCTGTTCCCATATTGCACACCATCCCCTCCACTGGTCTAGAATGTGTTAAATTCACTGGTTTCCTATTAATTTGTTGGGTCTGACATTTTCAGTTCCTGATCCATTTATTCATGGGCACGTGTAAACAGCTGCAGCAGTACAAATTCAAGCAGCGCCCTTGAGTGAGAGAGGGAAATCATCTTTCAGTGGTGGCATTGCCTGTTTCAGAGTGCAAGTGGAATTCTTGCTGCAGTGACTTGACCAAGACAACTTTGGTTTCTTCCTGCTGTTACTGGCTTGGGGGTTGATTTCAAATAAGGTGCTTTTGACTCCAGCTGTTTCAATCTGACCATCTGTAAAACCTTGTGCTGTTATATTCCATTTTTCTAGTTTGTTTGTTTGTAGGCAAGATTATATATTTACAGTATTCTGTCAAACATGCAAAGGAAACTCACTCAACATGACCTGGCGATGTGTGCTCACAGCCCAGAAAGCCAACCATGTCCTGCTCTGCATCAATCTCTGTGCTCATGAGACCTCACCTGGAGGTGCAGGTGCAGAGCTGCTGCATCCAGCTCTGGAGCCCCCAACACTAGAAAGATGTTAACCTGATGACGTGAGTTCAAAGTAGGGCCACGAAGATACTCATAGTGCTGGAACACATCTCCTATGCAGACAGACCAAGAGAGCTTAGGTTGTTCAGTCTGGAGAAGGCTCTGAGGAGACATTAGAGCACCTTCCAGTACTTATACAGGGCCTACAAGAGTGCTGAAGAGGGATTTTTTTATGGACACATGATAGAGCAAGAGGGAGAATTGCTTCAAACTGAAAGAGGGTAGATTTAGATTAGATATTAGGAAGACATTCTTTAGTGACAATGGTGAGGCACTGGATTAGGTTTCCCAGAGAAATAGGGGATGTCCCATCCCTGGAAGTGTTGATGGGCAGGTTAGATGGGGCTTTGAGTAACCTGGTTTAGTGGAAAGTGTCCCTTCCCATGCCAGTGGGGCTGGAAGATGATCTTTAAAGTCCTTTCCAAACCAAACCATTCAGTATTTCTAACACATCAGGCTTCTCTCCATTGTGATCGGAACTGGTTTATGCTTCTTGAGGGCAGAAGCACCAGGGCTTTCTGTTGCTGGCTGAGGAGGAGGAAACTGCCATGGCACAAATTGGAAGGACAACTGGGAAGTGACCTTGAGAACTCTTCCTTGCAGCTGCTGCAAAAGAGATGGAGCAGAGCAGCAGTTGGTTGCCACAGCTCGAACACATCTCCAGTGATAACTACCACCTTTTCAGCTTTGTCTCTTCATTTTGTTGCCACAGTCTGACCCAGGCTGTGTTTTTCAGCTTTGTGGCTGAGTCCTCTACTAGTCTGATGCCTTAGGGAGGTGATCATATTCAGGTTGTATGGACTATCACACTGTGTTCCTGGAGATATTTCTAAGAAGATTCCTCAGGTTTTATTTGAGACTGTGTAGAAAAAGGGAAGAGTGTTTTAGCTAATATTTTTCTTCTCTTCTTTGGAAAAAGGAATAGAGATGAAGTATTTATGCTTTTCAACACTGCACACTCAGCTAAATGAAGAAGGTATGTTCCCTAGGGCCACTGGGTGACTGACAGAGGCAGACTGCTCAAGAAAACTGTGAAGAGGAAAGCTCAGTTTTTATTCATATATTTCAGGAGAGTAGCCAGAGAATCACTTAGGAACCTAAAGCCAGCTGATACTTCCAAAGATGACTGCTGAGAAGAAACTGTAGAATTCATCTAAAGCAAGCCAATGAACTTGTAAATGCTTTCAAAATAATGGCACAATACATAATAGGCATAATATTTGTATTAGAGTGCATCAGAGAGGGTGGTGGTAGATATCCTCAGGAATTCATATACCTTTTTCTAAGTACTCATATATGAAAGCAGGATTAAGATTGTTGCAGGTTTGCTTTCCGTTATCAGATTAAGTTATTTGTGTTATGAGACACAGATTACAGCAGGGTTCCATTTTATTTGACATCTAACTCTTTTCAGGAGCAGTGGTATCAAATAGAATCTCATTGCTCAAGGTAAAGGAAAATTGGCACCCTTTTGTTTGAATCCAGTTTTTGAGACGCAAAATCCAAGGAGGCTGAAGGTCTCTAGTGTATTACAGATATTGGCTAGGAAAGCAGGCAAAATGCCCTTCTTGCCATCCCTATTACCATGGCTAATCCATTCTGCCCCTTCAGGTTTTAACTGCTTTGAGTTTGCCTCCTAAGAGTCAGAGGTGTTGTTGTCCTGTGGGTATTCTTAATACAGTGCAGTCCATTGGTTCCTACCTTTTTTCTGTGTGGTTTGGTTTCATAGCATAGTGCAGTTAGCATTGTACTGGAGAGTTGTGGACTACTCCAAATTTCATGTATGGTTGGTGTTCTCTGTGTCAGAATTACTAAATTTTTGGTCTCAAAATAAAGCTCTTGCCTAGCAGTCTTGGGTCCCCTTAAGCAAAAAGTGACTAGTAAACAGCTGATTCTCTACCTCATCCCTTTCCATTGCACAGAAAAAAAAGCACCCAGACTAAATTACCATGGAATTAAAATTGTTTTATTAGTTCTGAGTTCATGTTACCGTCTGTTCTGACAGGCTTTCTACTTTAAATGAGACAGGTCACATTACACAGAATCCTGCTTTCCAGCACTGAGTGCTGCTAAGTCATGTAAGCTGCAACAAGCAACCATTACTTGGTATCTCATTTAGGCCTCTTTAAAGTGAGAAATTACAGGTGTTGCTCACATGTTTTCATATGCCTTCATTTGGTGTTACAAACTTATTGTGGCAGTTCTCTCTCTTTTGTTTACTTTCTAAGAGTCAGATTAGTTATGGCTTTGATTGGATTGACTTTTTGCTGTTCAAAATTCAGGCTTTAGAGATATCTTGCATGGAAACTCTGAAAATGAAACAGCAGAAGGACTGTTCTTTCAATAAATACTGTCAAATTGTTGTAAGGAGTGAGTTATTTCAAATTTAACTTTGTCAAAGTGGGAAGAAAAAAGAAGAAAATATTTCTACTTCTGTGAGGGAAGACTAGATTTAGGAATTTCTTTAAGCTTTTTGGTTCTCCCTGTGCAGGCGCTGAAATATATTCTGGTAGGAACTGGTGGTGAAAGCAGTGTGAAACATCTCCTTTTCTTTCCATGTGCATCATTATCTTGAACCTTAAACAAGGCAATGTCAGCTGTTTTTTGTAGCATGTATTTTGTTGTAAAAATAGAATTCTGAAACCACTGTGAAGGTCTGGGCTTTTTAAAAGTTATTTGAAAGGTTTTGTACAGATAAACAGCAATCCTTTTAAAAACTAATTATACACATGTGAAAGCATTTATCATGACCAATTTTTTATGATACTGTAAGAATTTTGAGAGAGAGATGTGAATTCAGATACATACAGTTAAATATTTTTATCCGCAGATATGCATCTGTAAACATGTTGTATATTTAAAAGCAAGGATATGTGCACAAAAATACCCAAACGTGTTAATGTGCAGTTCAGGGAGAATAAAAAGCATTTCTGGGACTGTAGAAGTGACCTGGAAGAAGTAATTTACACTGCAGTAATGCATTTAATCTGCATTTGAATGCTTCCTAATCTTCCAGATCTCTGAAATTTATTTGCTTAATCATAATTGTAGGTGCTAATATAGGTGAATTTGGGAAACTAAAGGGAAAATATTACCCTAACTGGAAGGCACAATTCTTTACATAGGTCCTGACTGGTCTCACTAGATCTGGAGTGTTTGTGACTGGTTGTGCAAGGAGACACACAGTACAGAAGCTACAACAGGAAAAAGCACCATGGCAGCTCTACACACAGAGACTGTATTGCATAGCTAATCTTTGGATCCTATAGAAGGAAGAACTCATATTCTTCATGTCAATGAGATGAGGAATGTGTATGGTGTGTGATGCTTATAGAAGGCATGTTAAAGTTGGCAGTCTAAATTTAAGAAAAAAAGGTGGTGAAAGAAGACAGGAGGTAAATGTAGCAGTATCTGATTTCTGCTTTATAGCTCTCAAGGGCTCTGAGGGCAGGCAAGCTCAGTGTGACCTTGGAAATCCACCTGGGACTCTGTCTCTGGTTTACATTTTACTCTCCAGCTTTATGAAATGTCATGTAATTAAACCCTCAGAGAAATGAAAGGAGACCGTTGAATCTCGTGAGTTTACAACATTTTTTTTCCTTTTCCTTGAATTTCACTTTAGTGAAAAACAATAGATAGATGAAGAGGATCTACAGCTTTTCCATGTGCATTTATGAATGAGGATTGTTAAGAAGACAGTAAACACTCCTCAGGTTAAACAGGTAGCTCTACAAGTGCTGATTCCATGAAGTGGCCACTTTTCATGGAGCATGTGAAGTGCAGGGGGAAGGGTTTTACTTGTTTTGTTAGTTGGATCATTTCCCTCAAGTGTGTTCTTAAAGCCCTCTGACTAATGAGAAAGCTAAAAAGTGTTTATTTTGGCAAGAGATAAATAAAATATTGTGCTGGAAATCATCCCAAGAAAAGAAGGCGTTCTCAATGTTTAAGAAAATCCCATCTCTCACCTTTTGAAAATTTCTGTTCAGATGAGTGAAAATTCCTCCTTATGTTTCCTTCTAGAAGGTGAGGGAAGGAAGGGAGGAGAGTAAAGTGAGAGGGGAAATATGCATGTGGTCAACCCAAAATTAATTGCTTTGTTAATCCTACCATTCCTCTGACTGACCTTTCCAAGGTGTTACCATGTTTACATTATTTACTGGACCAGCTGTCTGAAATGGGTTGTGTGGTGGTAAATGGTGTTGCCTCCCTTTGACCCTGCACAGGAATTCAGGAGGGGAATAAGGGAATTAATTGGGTCTTTCTCAGAGGCAGCCTCAGCAGCAGTGTGGGGTACCCAGTTACTGTAGGGTTCACTTTGGGTTTGGGGGCTTATTTCCATTTCATTTAATAAATATATTGCAAGGGAGGAGATTCATTCTTCTAAGGAAAGATGTGGTAGGAAAACATTGAAGATTTGATGGGAAAAGATAGCTCTCTACTGGTTTTTCCTGCTGGAAAGCACCATTAGGAAGAATTGCAAGATTTTATGGGGACAGGACCATATAGTATGGAGATTTTGCCTAAAGATTTACGTAGTTTGGATAAGCATTCTGGCTCTGAGCCTTTCTGTATGTTAAACTTGAAATGAAATTAAGGAAGCTGGGAAAGAATAGACTTTATTTTTTTTAGTGCTTGTACCAGCAATATCAATTCTTTTGATTCTTTCTCTCACCACTTCTTTTTGGTAAGGTCACTTGGATTTGATGCATTATAGGCAACCTATTTATGCAACCAACTTAGAAGCATTTTCCCAAGGTGATATGCAAAAATGGAGCTCTCAAAGGTTTACACAGAGTGGTATCTTGGAGTCTGAATACTTTATTGTGAAGATGTGAAACCATTTAGTGCCATTTATTATGTAGTGGTTGTGAAATAATTTTTTACAGGTTTATATCAGCTACAGTACTGCAGTGTTGATTTTTTAAAGCTCTGAAATTTTCTTACACAGTAGCAAGCAGCTGTCATCATTTAGCTGATAACTATTGTTTACTTTCATTTTTTCTTCTATTCGAGTGCAAAATGTAAATTACTAGCTTTCAAGCTTTTCTTTTGCTTTTACACTTTGTGCTACCATAAATTTCTGTAGATCAAGCAGTGAATTAAAATTAATGTGTTTTAGTTCCACTTTATATCCTACACCCATAAAGCAGAGGTGTTTTATTTATTTTTTAACTTTTCTATTATTGGTACTGTATGAAAAGTGAAAAACCACCCTTTGGCCTTGAGCTGTCAGAAGGTATGAGATTAATCAAAACTGATTCCCAGTTGCAACTATGAAATAAAAGTAACAATTCTAGAGAAAGTAGGCATCATTTTATAGAGAGATAGCATACACCTATTTCATTTCACAAGCAAGTAATTTACCTGATTTTGTTTAACAATCTTTTCTTAAACAGACGTTGTTCTAGATGGTAACAAAGATTAAATTGTTAGCAGCATTCTCCCAGACATAAGGATACCAGCCCCAGAAGAAGGTGAGATGTATTTTGAAGAGATGCTTGGAACTAAAGATGTCCATCAAGAACAAATGGGAGGCCACAGAGCAGCAGCCTTGAGAAACAGTGGCCCAGAGCAGATCAGATGTCTGTTGTCTCTCCCTGTCTCATAATCTGCCCTTGCCAGAATTGGTTGTGTAGAGTAGCAGGATGCTCATCACTCTCTTAGGGCTCAGTAGGGTTATGAGAAATTTTTGGAATTTTGAGATATTTTATCAGTATTGCTGTTGAGAAACATGGATAAAGAGAGAAATCCAGAGATCAGATTGGAGGATGACAAAGCTATGCATAATGGATAGTGGGTGGTGTTTTGTGGAAGCTCAGGGATATCAAAGCTGATCTGCCAAGTATCTCTAGGTATATCACCTGAATTACTGTCCATCTGAAATAACTCTTGCTTCTTCAAGCTCCAGGTATTGTAATAATGATGCCCTGAACTTTTTAAATCATGTCTGGTGAAGCAACTTCTGCCAATGTGACTTCTATTATAAACCAGAGGTTTAGCTTGTAGATTTGTTTGTTGCTTTAGTGTGTGTAAAAAGTCAATGGGAGAAGTATTTGTTCTGTTAAATTAAATGGCAGAACCCAGTCTGAGGAACCTTGCAGTTTCATTCCACTTACACGCGATGAGAAGGATAAGGAATTCTTTTGCACACACCTTTTTTTTTTTTTCCCTCTCAAAACCAAAACAGACCAATCTAACAAAAAGGCAGATCACACTGAATATTCTGACTTGGAAGGGACCCACAAGGATCATTGAGTCCAACTCTTAAAGGATTAGAATGCTTATAAAGCCAAGTTTTCCAGACATTGGAAATAAGGCTGCCAGTCCTCAGAGTTCAAGGAGAGAAAAGGGATCATGGTGCTACACATTTTAAGGTTCCTAACATGGGGACAGAGAGGTTTGAAGTGAACCTCTTCCACAGTGTTAGTATGTATTGTATTTGCTAGGCAAGTAATTTCAGGTCAACTTGTCAGAAAGTATCATTATGTTCCCTGTCAAAGTGTTTATTGTTTTCTGGGAGGCAAATCAGAGGCAGTACTGCACAGAGCTGAACCTAAACTTGAAGTACTATTTTACCAAAAGCTATTCTCAATTACAAATCAGATTATCAGGTGTCTCAGATGTGACATCCAGAGCTAGTGGAAGCCCCAGCTTCTCTGCAGAACAGAATAGTTTCTTTACCTCATCAATGTGCTATGAAGAAGAAGTATTCAGACCTGTGAAGCATTCACTATATTGATGAACATCATCCTGCAGGAAATGAAATATTCTGTCTTCACAGCAGGTTTGCACTAAAAAATTCCTAGGACCACACAGTGAGAGAGTGCTTTCTAGACAGGACTTTCCAGCACTTGCTTTGAATGAGGAAGTACTCCAAAGCTCAGGAATAATGTTTCTTGAAATTGATTTTGACATAGTTTAGCTTAACACTGAGTAGGCTGAACAAAGTTTTCTGCAGGAATCTTAACTTTGGCATTTCTTGAAGTTTCAAGTGCTTGAATTTTGTGTACCTAATGGTCTTTTAACTTCTTTCTAAGTACCCAGAAAGGTCTAATTGCCCATGACAGAATTGTCTTGTTTGTGGACTAATTATTCCATAGATGCATAGCCTTCTATGCCAGCTACACACAGATGGTTTGGGTTCAGTCCACATCACTTACTGGAGAAGTGTTGTGCAGAAGTGTCCGTGATACTTCCAGGCCTGCTTTGGGTCTGGATGTAATTTAGCTGCTTCCATGTGGAGCCTGATGTTACTGCTCATAGAGCAGAGCTCAGCAACCTTGCTCCAAACTAACACAGGGAGCTGTAAAACACTACCATCTTTTTCAATGTCGTTATTCTGGGATCCTATAACCTTACACTCCTATGTAACTCCTGCTAAGGGGGTGCTGACAAATAATGCAGTCACAGGAAGATGCTTGGTTCATATGAAGAATACCAATAATGCTGTGGTCACTGAACCATAGAAGAATAAAATCACCCGAAAATATTCTCTATAAATAAAATATGATTGTTCAATTGCATTTCTCTTTTGCAAGGTTACTGATAAATAAGAAATGTAGATGGTCAAACTAGAATAAAGCCACCGCTTCCATCTTCAGCCACTACGTAATTGTCTCTCCCTGCCACCACATAGATGACATCTAGTTACTGATGACAGACTTCAAATTCTCTGGTCAAATGAAGCTTCTGCCCCCACATATTTTCTTTTTGTTCTTGAATCCATTTTATTCATGTTTTTATATGCTAAGAAAATCAAGTTAAAAGCAGAGATTCTCTATTCTGTCTTTCTGTCAATCAGAAATCAGAATTTAAAAACTTTTTGTAAATGTCAACTGCAAATTTTGAGAAGACAAAAAAACAGGACCAGTGTGTGTTGTGCTTATCTGTCCACCTATTCAGTCAGAGAGGGGAAAAATTTGAGCATGACACTGATGATTTCATTATGTTTCTCTTTAGGAATTGCTGTAATAAGGTGGGATTCAGAATTCAAAGGAGTTCTCACTATCACCATGCTGAAGGGGGAAAAAAAATAATAGAAGGATTAGAAGAGAATTACAGTTAATTTGGAAAGAATCTTTGCTCATTCTCTGAGATGAATGAGCAGAGACACAAAACAGCATTTTCAGTCAATATTTTGGAAGAGTGTGAGCTCTGTACTTAAAGGGATTTGTAATTATGTCTCTTCACTGCACCTTTCTCATGGGAAGTCCACTTCAAATGGGAGATATGAACTTGTGGCTTGAGCACATTCTTTACTGTGAGATTTGAAAGGAGACTGTGTAAACCTAAATTTCACATAGCAGCAGACATACTTGAAACAAAAAGAAATAAAAAGCATATTTAATGAAGTGTTGTATTGGTCTGCTTTCTAGTGCTGACTTTGGCTTTGTTTAGCCAGTACTTAAAGAATAGAGTCTTTCATTAATTTGCCCTAACAAGCATAAATGCAAGAGATGAAAGTGAATTCTGTAATGGTATGCACATTACTGCAGGGTGGAGTCTATCTGAAACATTAGAGACAGGCTGAGCTTGCTGAAGAGCAATAAATTCTGAAAAGTGTATCAGGAATTTAGTTTCAGCATCTGTTATGGTTTAATTACAATAAAGGAAATTAGAAAGATACGATCACTGTTGGTTTTAAGACACGTAAATGAATAAAAAGTGACTGATGCATTCTTTTTCATCAAATTATTGGATGTTGGGATCTATCCCTCAGTAGGTAAAAGAGATCTTTCTTGATTCAAACAGCTTATATTTTCAGGCTGTTTGGTTTGATTCATTTTTAGGCAACGCAGTATGCTGGAGAGGCTGGGATGCTGTGAGATAGCCTTACTTCTAGTCTTGTCTTTGCTTTGAACAGACATTTTCTTCTCCTGCTTTGCTTAGGAACTATTTTAATTTAGTTGCTGAATTTAAAGCATAGTGAGTTCTTATTTGTCCTACTGATTTCTGCCCTTGAGTCAGTCCTTCTTGACCAGGGCAGGAAACTTCTATTCAAGGATTTTGGATGGTCTGGAGTACAGTTAAGAAAAATATGACTTTCTGTGCTGCTCTACAGTGCTCTTTAAATCAGTTGGTTTCAAGACAGTAAAAGCATTGAAGAAATCTCAAGTTTATATTCAAAAGCATAATTTTAAAAAACAGAGCTTTTTTTGACACTAACATTTCAAACACTGCTCTAGTGCCCTGGAATGATCTGTGCTGTGTATTCACTTGTTGCATTCCTGTCTGCTGAGGTGATGAAAGCCTCTGTATCCCTTTGGAGAAACTTTTGGACTTTTCTAAAATCATGTACCTGTTGTCACTTAAGCCAAAAAGAAATGACAAAACTGATGCTACATAAATTGTTTTGTAGTGCTTCTTAAAATTATCTTTCTTCTATTGTGCTTTTCACATGTGATACCTCACATTGGAAGGAGAAGGAACTGTGTTTGGAATACATCTCCAGGTGAAGGAACTATGTGAGAGTTAAGAAAACAGCTTTATATTGAAGTAAATGGCTGGAGGAGTTTAATTGTATTTTTATTCTCAGTGCATCTCTTCCCTGGTATTCCCCAACCATACCTTATGCTAATAGCTAGAATAAACAGTGTTTGAATTTACCTCAAAATCGGATGACTTCCTGAGGGTCACTTTTGGCAGCATGCTTTGTTTCCTGCAAAGCCCTCTGTGAGAAGTGATGTAAAACACCAGTGGTAGGATTACTGTTTTCAGTAGCTTTCATTCATCTTTCTTTCACTGCTTTTCTGTTCTTCAGGAATATAGTTTCTATCATGTTTTAGAGGTCCAGGCTTACTGAGCGAATGCCACAATACATGAATTTTGGAGATTGACTGTTGGCATGGGAGTAGCAGAGGTAAATTTACATGACCCTGGAAATCATTGCAACTCTCTGTAAGCGTCTCTGCCAACACTGATTTCAGTGTTTTTAGCTACCATACTAATTGCAACGCTGTTACCCCAGGATTCCAAACTGAGCCCATGTTTACCTGCCCAGGGCTGGACTTCAGAGAATGAAGTTGAGCTTAGAAAACAAAGGACTGCTATCCAGGGGAACACTGGCTCTCATGATAGCATCAACTTGTTGCTACATGACAGCAAGAAATCATTGATCAATGTTTTGCTTTATAAAGAGTGTGCTGATGGAGCTGGGCAATGTTTGAAATTTCAACTGGCAAAGTTGTTTATCTTGTTTTTAATTCTTCTATTCCTCTAATAAGAATAATACAATTACATATTCCTCTAATAACAATTGTATGGAAATATTACTATTATAAATTATTAAATTATAGGAATGTAGTAAGATATTCCTGTAATAAAATGAATACAATAATGCCTGGAATTGTTGATTTTCTCCATTTTGCTTCCCTGAGAATTTTCTTTATTTTTAGGAAAAAAATAAATATTCGGAAATGTGGCTTCCTCCCCCCGCCCAAGAGAAGCAGGGGAAAAAAGCTGTCAGTGAGAATTTATCACTTGCTCACTTCAAAACCACAGGTTTCGTTTTGGAAAGTTTACAGTTGTACTAAGAAGAAACGCTGTTTGTTGATGACTAAAAATGTTTGGTATGTGAACACTTTTACCCTACCATATGTCCTTTTTCTTCCCTAGTGTTAGTCCATTTGTTAAACAGCCCAGCTGTGCCACACTTTGCTTGCCAGAGAAGGCAGGAATCCCAAGACAGTGCTCTTTTTTCCATAGTTACTGACAAAAGAGCCTACTTGCAGCCAGCAAAGATCCTGCTATGTATAATAGAAAAGAAAATTTCCATGTATTCCCTCATACTTTTCTTTGCCCCAGGTGCAATGACAGAGTCCAACAATCAAAAATAACCTGTGTTTTTTGCTGAGACTGAGTTCTGACTGCATTTTCTTCTGAACCCACTTCTGACTCTCAGTGCTTCCCAGTCCAGAAGCCGAGTTCATTCTCAAAGCTTAGGTTTTCGGCATGTTAAGCAGATGTTGGAATTCCAAACTGATGTGCTGTATGTAATTGATAATGATTGATAAAAGACAGCTTGCACCTGCAGGACCTTTCTTTGTGCAGGGTAAATAGGTGTCTGAGGAGCTCAAGAAAGGGAGCTGCAGAAATTATCCTTCCCATTCTGCAAAGGTTGGTTTGTGTTTCCCTCTTTGTACCTTCAAAGTCGGGATTAGTATTGTTTACACAGACAGAAGGCTTATGTTCATGATGATTAATGCAGAGGGAAAGGCCTTGAAATCCATCACATCTAGCCCATTGCCAAACTAAATTGCTCAATCAGGTCCCAAATAGAAGGGCTAAGGTATCACTTCTTAACTTGGGAGGATCACTAAATTTCCCTAATTTAATCCTAAATTGAAGTTACTTTTTTTTTTCTTTTGAGACTTCTACCTTAATGTATAGCTTTTGCTTCTTGACTGTATATTAATCTTCAGTTTAAATTAAGTATAACTAAATTTCAGTGTTATGAAAGGGACTGAATATATGATTGGGAGAGTAAAAACAGAGCCAGAATTCAGAGGTGCACAATAAAAGGACAAAAAGTCTTCCATGGGTACTAGCTGAAATACAGGAAATTTGTTTTAAACTTAAAAAATTACTAAAAAATCCTGTGAGGGTGGCTGAGCACTGGCACAGGTTGCCCAGAGAGGCTGAGCAGCTATCTGGAGCTGTATTCAACACCCAAATGCACAGAATTATGCACAACCTTCTCTGGATTTCCCTAGTTTGAGCAACAGGTTGGGCTAGGCAGCCTCCTGCGTGATGAATCCAGTATAAAAAAATGTAAAATACATTTAAAGAAAATATACCTAATCCTGAAACAGATCCTAATTTATGCCCTAAAACCAAACCGCTTCTCAGTGGCTGCAGCATCAGTACTCAGTGCAAGAGTCCATAGCTGGCAGATGAGGTAAGTCCGTTGGAGGGAAGTCATCAGTATTTGTATGGGTAATGTCCTGCTCTGTTTGATGCTTTTGCAGAATAGCTCACCATCACAAGAAAATCTGGCAGTCTTGTCATCATGTCCTACTCCCTCAGAATTTAAGTTCTGAGGGACACTGAGGAAGTCTTCTCAGAAAATGCTTTAAACTCAAAAAATTTCAATTCTTAAGAAGAATATGTAACTTCATGTTTATATTGGATGAACATTATTCAGTGTTGCAGCCAATATTAACTCCATTAGAAGCAGCTGCCTTAATTCAGCTCTATATCATGTCATCTTAACTACAGGCTACCACACATCTCTTTTTCCAAATGTGTTTTGCTTCATGAAGCAGTGAGGATGAATAAGCATCTTTTAAAACCATTTAGTCAACCTTTCATTTTCTTCTTTTCTTTTGTCTTTTTTCCCCTTCTCCCATCTTCTTCCTTCCTTAATTCTTTCTTTTGTCTTGTTTCTTTCTTTCTTTCCTCTTTTTTCATTCTTCCATGCTTTTAGTCAGTATACAAAATAGCAGTCCAATTCTCAGCTATATTTGCTCACTTATAAGTTATTTTATTACATATTTCTTCTTTGTGAGGAAATGTTTTTGCCTATTATTATATAAGCTGTACCTAAGTTTATTTTACAGTGCTGTGTTATTAATCTTGTAAAACATGTTGGAACATAGTGCATTTAAAGCTTGAGTGCTGCAACATAAAATAATTATTAAAACAATTACAACTAATCATGCACATCTTTTATAATGCATATATGTAAGACAGTTTTTAGTTAATATAAAAAGGCTTTCAAAGTACTGGCAGAGTCAAGTGAGAGACAGCTCTTTCTTTGCACTCAAGTAAATTTTTTAAAATAGCACGAAACAAATACTGGGTGAGGAGCTGCTTTGGCCCTGATGGGGACTGTGCACTGCCACAGGTGTTTCATGCTGTGTATAAAGGATCAGCTTTTGATGAAACATGTCAGCTGATTAAAGGTGCTGTATCCCCTTTGACTTTGCTGTGTACTGTTTTAAAGGCAAAAACACCAGAGGAAAAGGGTAGCAGAGGAAACATGGAGAGGAGAAAATTTCTCTGTAGAATGTTTCTGTGGTGCTGGACTTGTGGCGTCTCTATGTACTTTCTGTGAAATAGATGGAGAGAAAAATTAAAACTAAGTTTGATCTGGAAACTCAGTGTCTCTGCAAAAGATTTGAACTTTGAATAATACTTTAGGTCTGAAACTAGCTTGCAGAAGTTCCCAAACTGCATAATAAAGTAGTGTTGACCAGCATGAGAACTGAAGTATAATAGCGACTTAATGCACTGACATCTCTTCAGAACTATTTTTGCAGCTTTGGTAAATAGCATTAGTTCTGCAATGTGATTTTTCTGAGATAGTTCAGGTCTTGTTTGATAGATTTTTAGCCCATGGTTAATATAGGATTTCTGAAAATTAATTCCTTAGTCAGTTTCAAACATGATGGGTGTTATAATAGAACAAATGAACAGAGGACAGAAGTGCATAATTAAGAAAAAAGTATTTTAAAAACCTGATAAGAAACAAAATATTCATGCATTTGTGGCCAGGAACAAGATTGTTTTAGCTTCTAGATAACATTACATATAGCTTCAACAATAGTAAAGAAATAGCTTTTTAAATAGCAGATTTTTCACTGAAGCTAAAACTAACCCATACAAATACTAACAATGGAAAAAACCAAAACCAACCCCAAAACGTACAAATTTTAAATGGTTCTAGCTCTGTAGACTGAGTGTGAGTCATGAGGTTTGCCACTGTGTTGCTTTGTAAGATCACTTTCAGAGGCAGTGGAGAGTCCATGTCATCTATTTTATCTGATGCCACCTCTTAAAAGAAGGAGCTCTGCTGTGATTTTACTAATTTTCAAGTAACTGGATGGTACAGAAGTTGTATTTAATAATGATTTCTCATCAGGGACATTAAATAGCCTTGGATATTATAGAGACAATAAGCTCTGATCTGCATTTTAGTTTGCATGCAAGCATGGTGGGAATGTGCTACAAGCAAAAGTAGCAGCTCCTGACATCCAGCATATTGGGGCTGAGCTGACTTGGAGATTTTGTTTTCAAGATGGTCCCACTTGGTAGCTAGAATCTTGCCTTTCTCTAATGAGGAAACACCTCATTAGAAAAAGAAAGAAGTTTGAAGTATGGTTGGTTTTTTTCAGAATTACCACCTAATGCTTTGTAGTAGTATATTGGGTAACTGTATTATCTCCTTCCTGGGATCCCTCACTAGACATAGATGGAGTTTTTCTTCATCAGAATGTTTGCTTTGATGGAGTACGCCTTCTTGGTGCCCAGGATAACATACCCAAACTAGCAACCAGTTTTCAAATGGAATGAATGCAATCACACAGACCCTTGATTTCTCACTGATGATAAGATTTTAGCTGGCAATGAAAAGATGAGTTTTAGCAGCTGGTTCTCCCCCATTAGTTTCATCACTGTTCTGTCTGCTGTGCACACCCACCTGTAGCTGTATGCAGCACATGATATGCACCACAGCTGCTGGGTGTGAACTGCCTGATGAACTTGGGCCAGAAGCTTTTTTAGGAGCTGAAACCTGCAGTGACAAGATCTGTCTTTAGCCTGCTTCACACTGTACATTTGCTTATTCTGATGGAAACAAATGCAATCACAAGATGCATCCCTGCTGTAATTCTTCACACGATGAGTAGGGGTTTGACTCGTTGGAAATTATAAGGAAATCAGTTTTCTGCTCATTCAGTGGTCTTGTTTTCTCTAAGTCTTGTGGTAAAATGGAAGCAGAGCAGACTAGAGAAGCAGGTGTGTGCGTGGGCAAGGAACAGCTTTGAAACTTTTTCCAGTCTGGGTGGGAAAAACAGACTTTAACTTAAAGTGATGTTCATTGTGATGATGTTTTGTGCTAGAGCTTTTCCTCTTTGGTCCTGTTAACTTTATATGCCAGGAGGGTATCAGTGCCAATACTAGTAAGTTCTTAGAGGCTTTCTTAAACCTCTTATTTCACAGAAATCTCTGAGCTTTCTGGTTGGTCTGTCCTTTCTAGCCTAAGCCTTTCCTAAGAAATCCAGCGATTTTCCACTTGAAAATAGCTATGGGCATAGTCACACACTACTTTCACATAAGATTAAGGGTTTGACAAGGGTAGTGGGAACAAAGAAATTCCAAATTAGGTCTGCTTCGTATTTAAACTCCCCTCTCTCAGCCCCTTGTTGCACAATAGTAAACTTTCCTAATACAAGTAGGTTGTTGATACACTTCCAAAAAGAATTCCAGTTAGCTGAGGGATGGGATTAAATGGATTAAATCGCCTCCTCATTTTTTGGCTAAGAGAAAAAAAAAAAAAGTTTGGTTAAAGGCACATACAAATGTGAATGTAAATTATTTTGGACTAGATTGGTGGATGTGTGGTGGATGTGTGGGCATGCTTGGGTGTGTGAAGCTTGAGCTTCAGCCACAGCTGTTTCAGCAGAGTGCGGTTGTGGGTTGAGAGGTGAGATAGCAGTTGGGTAGCAAAGCTTCAAAGAATGTAAAATGGACTCTGTCAGTCTCCATTTAGTTCCAAACTGCTGTGTCTTACTCTGCCAGACCCAAGGCCTGGGAGGGCCCAAAGTCACCAGCCTGCTCCTACACTGGTGTTTTTGGTGGTGTCTTCCATTTTGGCTGTGTGGTGTGGTTATGGTAAAGGAAATACCTTTTCTTCCTCAGCACAGACACTTGATGGGATATGACAACCATCATTCTCCTTCTTTTAGGTCTTCCTGTGGCCTTCTTTTCCTAAGAATTTATGGGGCATCAGCTTTGTACAAAGTGTGCAGATTCTCCTTATCTTACTCTACCTCTTAAAACAGATTTCTCCACAACCATACCCATCTTGTGTCAGTTTTCTGACCCCTGAAGACAGGAAATAGCAGTATGAAGGTCCACACCAAGATTTGGCAGCAGCTGAGAGCTTCATGTGTGGCAGCTAACTACTGGAGAAGTGACTTGGATGTGGACACATACTGTTTTCATCTTGGTCATTTCATGGTGGTGTTTGTAATTCTTTATCCTGTGAAACTTATTGGCCGCTAGTTCAAGCAGCAGTGGGAATGGTTTTTTTCCTGTGTTTTCGAGAATCCTTAACATGGTTTTTGGCTTCTTTCTAAGGTCCACTAGTATGCCTTAACATATTGCTGTTATGAAGAGTCACATCTAAGAGGCTGAAAACAAATGCATGCCAGATCTCACTTAGGCATCCTGTCTAATTAGTCTTAAGTATAAGCAGTGGAGTAGTTTTGTATTGTGTACATGTTTTTGAAAGCAAACTTTTGCTGTCTTTGATTTCTATATTAATTTGGAAAACATGCTCCAAGAGTAAAATTGGTTTCACATTTGTTTCAAATTCAAAGTAAAGCCCTTCACCCCCAACCAAAGAATTTGAAAGGGGAAAAAAATGGATTTGTTGACCTTATCATGACTGGATCTCATCCTGATCCATTGCCAAATCTTTTTAGCATTGAAAGGAAGTAAAAACAAGAATTAAGAACTTTCTCTGATTACTGCTGGGATAGTAGCATTTCCTCTACCTGCAATAAAATGCTTCAAAGCAGCCATTTATTCAGGCAGTGTAATTCCTATCTCTTTTTACTGGCTGACTTACATCTTTTATTTTACCATAACACTTGGGCCTGTGTCCCTCCCGCCTGATTCTATTCACCTGAGAGACCTGTCTTCAGAGGGTGGTGACTGATTGCTTCCTGGAGAGGAGGAGCAGAGAGTGCCTGGCATACCCCAGTGGCAATGCCTGCCTAAGAGATGTGTTGTCTCTGTGCCAGAGCTCTCTTGCTTGCTTTTTCTCAGTCTTCATTGATTGTGAGGCATCCACTGAGTGTGGCTTTCCTTCTAGCTTCATGTGACAGATTAGGTAAAGAATATAAGTACATAAAAATAGTACCTCAGGTTTTTAATTGTAAATTGACCAACTAGACCAAAGGGAAAAGGAGGAGATGCTGTAAAAATTACTATTAGCTATTTGGCTTTAGGGGTACCAAGGTGCTTGCCTTCCTATCTTTGAAAGTCTGCCCTAAAGGTAAATGATGCTGTGCTGTGCACAACCTGTGCAAAAGTTAGCAAACATTCAGAATGTGTTTGGAAGATGAATAGTGTCATAATTTTCCTCACCCTGTGGGTGCTTTTTTTTTCCTTTTTTCCCCCCATAGAGCGGTGTACTAGGGGCTCATCATTGAGCTCAAATAATTGAGTTGTTATGCCAACAGGCTGTGCTAAAAGGTGTTACATCAGTAATTTCTTTTTCATCCCTCTGTGCTTTGATCTCCTGCTATAAAGCAGAAGATCTAACAGTGGAAACTTTTGAAGATGATAAATGAATTGTACTAATTCACTTTTCATAATCCTTACAAAAAATGTCCATTCTTATCAGTCAGAAAAGATTTAAAAGCTGTTGTCTCTCAGAAGTCTCATATTATCAGGATTGCAAACCATGGAATTACTGATACAAAATATTTTACTAGTATATTTTGTACTGCTGTTGTAAAAGCTTTCGGATAAATCAATAAAGATGCTTCTTTGGTTTTTGTATTTTCTCACTAAAATGTAAAACTTCTTTTCAAGAGAGCACTGTGCAGTAGTAAATGGTTGATGTCCTTATTGATGTTAATTGCCCAGCTTTAATTTCATATCACTGGAATTCACTGAAACTGTCAATCAATCCAAATATACTAATTCCAACACTGTAAATGGTGCTGAAACAAATGGTGAAAGTCTCCAATGTTCCCAATATAGAAAGCACTGTAGCTGAAGGAACCATTGTGACAGTAAGCAGTGTGTAGAGTACTGTTTGCAGATTTTGGGAGCATAAAATATGGTATCTTCTAGGAACAAGTGTTTGGGCTTGTCTGTGGATGAAATTCACACATTTTTCAGATTAAGTCAGTAAAGTTAGTGCAGTTGCCCAGGGTTTCATCCAGCACAATCTTGCCCAATATAACTTTCATAAGCTGCCCACGTCTCTGGAAAGCCTTGCTTAGAGGAAGTTGTCAGCAATGCTTAGAATTATAAAAAGTGTTCACCAGCTCTGATTATATTTTCTCTCTTTTGTTTGCAATAGCTTTGGGCCAGATAATGCTTTATGTCGATGGCATGAATGGAGTGATAAATCATAATGAAACCATCCAATGGCTGTACACACTTATTGGCTCAAAGGTAAGACTCCTAAAAGTTCTCATTCTGTATGGTTTTGGTGTTGTTTTAATGCATTTTATTTGTTTTATGCTTTTAGGGTATAAAAATACTGTGTGTTAGGTTCTAAAATACTCCATAATATTCCATGTGGAAATCAGGTCACACTGGTTTCCACAGTGTGGAAGCTGTTACTTATTTCCTACTGTTTTTATATTCTTTTGTCAGCACATACTCTGTTCTTAAAAGCAAAGATGCCTTCATTACTGTCTGTGCTGCCATGGCACTTGACCATGGAGAAAATGTTTTGGTTTTGTAGTTGCAGTTCCCAAGGAATTCTTTGGAACTGCTCTACTCACCATTCTACACTGCTCAGCTCTGCTGAGCGCCAGGGGAAGACAGTTCAGAGTGAGCTCCTTCCTAAACTAGAATACACAAGTTCACTTGGAAGCTATCTACAACAATCATCTAGACCAAATGTCTGACAGCTTCATTTTATGAAGGTTGTTGTCCAAATACTTCTAAAACACTTACAGGTTTAGGACTTTGCCCACCTCTCCAGTAAGCATCTTCCAGTGTTTGTCCACCCTCTCAGCAAAGAAATGCTTCCTTAATGTCAAGTCTTCTTTTGCCTGGAGAGCTCTGGAAGGCAAGTCTGGTACCTGCCTACAGGGTTGTCTTTGTTGGTCCCTACTTATTGAGACAAAAGCTGAAAGCTGGAATATATGTGGCTTGGGTAGGTATTCTCCAGTGGAATAGTGATTTATATCATGCACAGTCTACCCTTAAGGCCATCTTTGCTGGAATTTGAAAAGCAAGCAGAACACAGGCTCTACTGACGTGGCATCCTGAGGGGCCATAGTATAAATTAACCCACAAATACACCCTTCTCCAGCCTGTTGGCTCTCTTAATAAGCTTTAGGAAGCTTATTAAGGCCTGCCTGGGGCTGCTGCTGCTCTTACCATGCAGACCTGAGCATTGATAGATATGCATGACACAATAGTGGAACAGAGTATGGCAGCTATTACTTACAACTCAAACGTTGCTGTAATTGGTTGAGTTGTATCCATAGTTACAGATACTATGAAACTTCCAGGCATGTTTCAAGTGTCTGAGTCACAGAAAGTTGCTGTTGGGTACTGCAGTAACGCAAAGAGGCTGCTGCTCTCCCCTTTTCATCTGATAGGTCTCATAACGCAAGGAAAAAGAGCTCGATGTCCATGGGGTCCTTTTTTAACTAGTTTTCCTACAATGCACAAACTTCACTGCTGCAGCAGATTATCAAGTCAAAGAACAGATGCTGCAGTACTGAAAGAACTGATTTATCTTGGGTTGATATACCTATATTAGTAGATAAGTATAAGTAAGTTAATTATGGTTATCAAATCTCAGGCTTAAAGGGTGAGCTTCATGGTTGGGAAAAGATAAGGAGAAACTTTTCCACAGTGTAAAATGTTCCACTGTTGTCTAGGCAATACTCTGAGCCACTTGTCCTTCTGAAACAGGGGATGTTACCACAGTTGGAAAAGCAGTGTGAGATGAGAAAGAAACTGTTTCCTTCATATAGTTCCTAATTTTCTATGGAACAGATAAAAGAGCACAAAAGGATCAAAAAATGCTGCCATATCCATGACTTTTTTTTTACTTCTCTAAAGCACATAATGGGAGTGGCATGGGAGAGAAACATGACTGTATTGCTACCTTGCAGATTAAATTCTGTCTAGATTTTCTTGCTCTGAGTACTTCAGCTCTTGGGTCCTTAAGCTCCTTTCTCCCTCCCCCATCCCAGCCTGAATGATTATCTCCATGTCCTGGCTCAGTGCCTGAGCTGAGGAATGCAGGCAATGTGCTTTGAATAGTTTGGTTTCAGGTAGCATCAAAGTTGCTTTTTCATTATTCTTCGACTGTCTTGGAGGAGATCTAAGTCGCTGTCTGTGTGCCAGAAGTTAACCAAAGGTATGGCAGGCTTACTGTCAGTGTGGTGGGACAGCTGCTTTATTCACTTAAAGGTGGTTTTGACTTTCTGTGAAGAATGAAGCCCTGGAATTTGCAATGCACCTACAGTCTGATTTTCAGCCCTGCTATGCTGGTGCCTTTTCCACAGCAAAGATGATGAAAAATACGTTAACATTGCTGAGCAAAAAAGGAGTAGTGAAACTGCCAATTAGGTCTTGGGACAAATCCCTCTAATAGGATGCAGGAGGAATATAGTTCTTCAGCTGCCACAGCTGTGATACAAGGTTTCTTGCCTTCTCACAAGCTCTGACTGGGTTTAATGTACTTAGCAGTGGAGGTTGTTGAATCTGTTCTACAGATATTTTTTATTGTTTTTATCAAAATCTGTAGTGGTTTTGCCCCTTCACTGTTACTGGCTCTGCTTTTATTTGCAAGGGGCTGCTGGCTTGGTCACCCTTGCTCACTTTGAGCAGTGGATTGTTGCATCACACAGGTTCAGGAGAGCACCTGGGGGCTGCCATGCTCAGCACTGCAACAGCTGTGATTTTGGTACCCAGCTCCAAGATCACTTTGTGCACCCAGCAATACTTCTGTATGGGGGTGGGGGAACCACGTGGGAAATAAAAATTTAAATTAGTGTGAAAGAAGGACGGTAATCCATTTATTGAAAACCTCTCCAGATTGTTGCCATTGTATTCCTTACAATTGCTAATTCTGCTGCAGTTTCACCCCTTTGAGCATCAATGAATGCTTATATTGATGGATTATCAGAAGTTGTTGATAATTTTAGTGCTATTATCTAAGTTTGCTCTGAATAAAATTATTAGGGAGGCAGTTAGAATTCCAGTGGTATGACTGCACTGGCACTGTTGTCATTGTACCAGTTTAGAGGCACCAGTCAGGATGAAGAGCTGAAAAGCAGGAAGAAACTTAATCTTAGTTGACTTGTTTGCAATGGCACAGAAAGAACCTTCTGTTGCAGATTGGTATTATATAGGCACTAGACTGGAAATGTGATGGTAGCAGCACCATTCTTTAGTGATATTATGTGGAGATAAGAGTATTATTGGCACATCCCAGACTCTTAGGCCTACTGCTGGTCCTCTGCAAGATGCATCCAACCATAAGTGACCACAGCAGTGTGCAGCAGGGGCTTTCACAGGCTGCCTGTAGACTGCTTTCCAGTCATCAGTGGCTGATACATCCCTGGCATAAAACCTTGGCAGCATAATCCCAATGTAAATGTACATTACCACTATTTCATCATTAATTATATGGGCAGCAATTCATCAGTGGTTCCCTGTTTGACAAAGCATTCAAGTATGTACTCAATTATGGGTGTATGGTTACATGCTGTTGGCTTCCAGATAGCTTTAATACATAGCTGAGGTCAGCAGTGAGCTGCTGCAGGCATGCAAAAGAGGGCCAAAGGCTCTAACCATCTTATATAAACTATGAATTATGTAAATAGGAAATACTGGTGTCAACAAAGTTTTCTTTTAGCATTTGGTGCTAGCATGGGACATTTGTGCTAGAGAGCTTGGTTCTTAAAAAACAAAACTAGAAGTCAATTGAGTGTTAGTTAACAGTGTTTTCAGAATTGCTCCCTAATTTTTATCTTTTTTTTTGATGCTAACCTGTCAGGGATGATGCCGTAACTGTCCACGTGCTGTGGCACTCGTATTTCAACTTTATGGTGCCTGGGAGATGATATTTCACCACTTTCTCAGTGTTTCTTCCACCTACGCATTGCTACTTCTGGAATTAAGTTTTTGTGTCATATTGCAAATATATTTAGGCTGGTTGTAAATGGACTTGAGGCATTTGTTTGTGCTGGCAGCTGGCACTGGAGCTCTTTGGTGGATCACGGGCAGGTAAATGGTGATGGCTCTTGGAAAATTTCTCTTACCCAAAAAAAGGGACACCAGGTTAAAGACATGCATGTATTAAGCCTTCTTAAATCCATAGAATATATTTCTCATCTGTAGGCATGTTTGAGGTTTTATATCTATAAATCTTATAGCTATATATATATACACTTTTGTATGTGTTGGTAATTCCTCTGCCCTAGTAAGAGAAAGTGTACAATACTTACAGTGTGTCAGTGCTTTAAGTTCTCCAGGACTAGCTATTGACTGTTTACAAAAGGTACATTTCTGGACCAGACATCTTGGAAAAAACATAGAAGTTTATATCTAGAGGAGCAAACATTTCTTTGCATCACAAATCCACAAGCTTTTGCCAGTCCATTTCAAAGCCACTTCTAAGGCATAAAATGGTCCAAAATCTGAGTCTAGTTTCACCTTTTCTTTCCCCCTGTTTCTGACTGCTCCTGATAATGATTATTTTTTCCCATTTGATGATCCAGGCTGTTCTAATTTCCCCCAGGGGAGCTAAAGCCCCTTTTTGGCATTGTTTTCAGTGGAAAATAATCCATTTTCAAAGTGGTGCTGGGTAACCTCAGAAGACTGGGTGGAATGCTGGGCCCAGGCTGATACAACGAGGTTGATTAAAGATTCCTATCTCACATCTTGTTTTAATTTTTTTTCCCCTACTTTGCTTCTGTCTGAGTCCTAGATTGCAAAGTTAACTACAAACTTTAACTATCAAGTTCTTCCCTGTGCCTTGTGAACCTTCTGCTTCCTTTGGTACTTGAAAAATTACTTTCTGAATGTTTAAAATTATAATTCTGTCAAAAAGAAGCAAAAAAAACCTATGTCAAAGCAAAAGGAAAAACAAACCCCAACACATTCAGAATTAACAATGTAGTTTGAGTGAGTAAATTTGTTGATTGCAGAAGTCATAGTATCATAGAACCATAGAACTGATTTGCATTGGGAGTGTTTGTAAAAGTCATTTAGTTCGAGGCTCCCCCTGCCATGTGCAGGGACACCTTCTCCTAGACCAGGTTTCTCAGAACCCCATCAACTTGGTTTCAAACAAGTCCATTAGGGGCTGCTTTTCCTGCATGGTGCCGGGGATGGGTTACAGCATGCACGTGGTTGGTAGTCATGGCAGGCATTTCATGAGAATTTTGAGAGAAATAATATTCTTAATCACAAGAAAAAAATCTGATTTTTTTTTTTTACTCAATCGAAAAGCTTGACTACTCTAGTCTCCATTTCACAAGTCATTTATGCCTGTGCTACACTGAAGACATAAGCAAAGTTGAGAATACCATAACTCAATTTTTTCATCAAGTAATTTCTCACCCAATCTTATACAACTGGATTTTAAAATGGGTCTTCAAATCAATGTCAAAAATTGGTTTGCAGTAATGGAGAAGGTTACAATTCTAAGGGGTTTTACAGATACGAATAAAATCAAAATAGTAGTATTAGTAGTACCAAACCCCAAAGCACGTTGAATGAAACCACTGCCAACCTGGATAGTATATCCAGTTGCTGAGAATCTTGGAAATGCTAAGTATTTGGATCTCATTCAACTTTCTGGCCATATGTTTTGAAAAATAATTGTCTGTATAGATGATCTATTCATATGCCTGATTTTTGTGAGCAGGAGAGTGTGCTGTAGAACTGTCCTATGCTTTATTCTCAACATGTTTGGAAGGTGATCTAGGAAATCTAGCTAGCTAAAAGAATTAACAATCCAGGAAAAATCACACAGCTTGGGGACCTGCTGTGATCAATTTTACTTGTTTTTTTCCCAATCTGCTGCCCTGATGGCTAGCAAACCTTCCTGCAGCTTCTGACAAATGAGCTGCCCAAACAAGTTAAGCATAGGCTATTTAGATTGCATCATTGCTTTCTTACCTTCAGCCACAGCTCTGACAAGCCTCTGGTTTTGTTCTGTTTTCAGGCCTAGTCCAGTTAGAAATGTTAGCTGGGTATCAGCCTTACAGGCTTTCTGGCTCCTTTGCTTCCCAGAAGGGTTCAGAGCAAAACTGAGATCTCTCAAAGCCTAAAATTATGGCAGTCTCACCCATGGGCTGCCCTGCACTGGGGATCTTGGTCTGTGGGGAACAGGTACAACTGCTTTGAGTTCACTGGAACTCTGAACTTCATCTCAGCTTAGCAGCTGCCTCTTATAGTTAATCGACTGTGCATTTGGCCATTGAACTGTTGTTATGAAAATGGCTATGAGAGGGAGAAACAAAATCCTGGCTTTACAGGAACTTTCCTGTTTCCTACCTCTCGAGGTCTTGAGCCTATGTTCACCCAGGCCACCAGAGAGCTTTCTTCTTCTTTCACTCAGAAACTGGATCAGCACTGTTGCATGAACTGAGTTTATTTTGAATTGTATTTAATTAGTGCTTTGAAGATAAGGATCAGTATGTTGCAATGAACTTGGAATAGGATACATTAGCCAGCACAGACTGTGTGAAGCACTTGCTTTGGTCTCTCCAGCTCAGCAGACAGACTGCTGTGAGTGCTGCTGCTCTTTACCAAACAAATTTGTAGGTAGATTTCAAAGTCCTTCCATCAAACATAAGAGTTGTTGAGTCCTGCAGCACTAACTATTCCTGTAGCTCCATCTGTTGCTTTCACTTGAGTATTTTTGAAGGGATAAATACACATTTTTCTGTGTTCAAAATGAACTCTTGTAGATTAAGGAGATACTAGAAAACACACAGTTCCCTTACAAGACATCGGAGATCTGATTTCAACTTGTTTGAAGTGGGAAATGAGAAAATGTAATGATTAACTTCCAACAATGTGGCAAATGCTGAGACCCAACTTTTCACTCAGTCTCATCTGTTCTGAACTGTTCAAGGAAGTGTTGGGTTAGAGATGAGTGAAACATGTCCGACTATTCTCTGAAAATACCATGCATCTATGCCGATGTACAAATTTCTTGTTGTGAAAAAAGGCAAGAAGAGAGAAAAATGCAAGAGTTATACTAGAATTAGACCAGATAAGAACTGAAAAACAACCCTAAAGTCAGTGCTAGCTTTTGGAATTGCCTTGATCTCCCTCACAACAGTAGTTCAGTGTCGCAGGCCAGTTACCATTCACATTTGTGAGCAAAGTGCTGTGATTCACACCCTAGTTATTTATATCTATATTAATTCAATAATAGATTAACTAATATAGATTATTAACATATCTATTATATTAATATCTATTTCTGCTATTAGCTCCTATGTTTTCTAACAAGCATTATATGCATCATTGCTGTGAAAGGAGAAGGTGCAGTTCGAAAGTTTATCTGTATTGAGGACTGAGACTAAAGAAAATGGAGCCTACTTTTTCCAGCATTCTTGAAGCCACCAATGAGAAATGTCTTTGACAATAAAATCAATTGCCTCACCAAAAAATTATAGAATAAGTTGTCAGGTGAAAGAGAATGACAACATAAAAGAGAGTTGCTCTAAGGATAAAAAGATGCTAGTTATAACCCAGGCTTATGGTATAGTATACACATGTGATTTTTATGTATATCTAAATGCAGAAATCAACTTGGTCACTATAAAGCACATTGTGGTCATTATGCCAAACCTTTTGGGACGGCTGTGTTATCATTTTGCAGAGTAGAAGTATCAATAGTCCTAACTCAGACATTTAATAAGCTGCATTTTCAGGAGTGTTTTGAAATTACAGTAAGCAGTTGTGTCTGCACCTTTTCTGGGAACACTGTTTCATGAACTCTGGTGCATAATGCTTCAGTTTCCAGGGGTGCCCATTTTCTAGTCTTGTTGCTTTTAAGTGTTACAGTGATGTATCATTTTTGACAGTGGCTGTGGAGCTTGGCAGAAGGCATGTGGGCTATTAGAAAGCTTAGCTGGAGGAGCAGGGAAACCTCTTCTGGTGCAGTCATTGAAATGGCACCAAACTCAAATTTGTTATCTCAAACCTTTAGTGAAGGTCAAGTGATACAGTTTTCTTAATCTATTTAATAGTTAAAACCAGCATTTGCAAGACATCCTGTAATGCTGGCAAATACCCTCTGTGCTCAGTCATTCTTTCTTGCCTTCACTGACGGGACCATTTCAGTGGTACAGGTGACAGATTGCTGTGAAACATAAGAAAATGCCCTGAGGTTGGCTCAGTTGATCACAGCACAGTTCTAATAGCACCAAGGTTGGGGGTTCCATCCTTGAACAGGCCATTCATTTAAGAGATGGACTTCATGATCCTGGTGGGTCCCTTCCAATTCAGACTATGCTGTGGTTCTGTGAAAATGCACCATAGTGAATGGATATGTTCCAACAGAGTACCAGTACCTCATCTGAACCGCATGGTGAGACCAGTATGAGAAACAAACCTGGCTTCCAGATCTCCTGAGACTTAATTAAGTGTCTTGAATCTCCAGCAGAGCTTTTGATTATTCTGCCAGTAGAAAGCAGCTTATGGGGGTGGAGGGTTGCAGTGGTGGTGCTGAGAAGACTCCTGCACTCCTGTAGGAGAAAGGAGGTGGCCAACCTTTTACGTTCTAGAGGAGGTGTTAACAATCTGGGATTTTATGACTGTAGAAGAAAGGGATTATGGTTAATTTTTACTTATTCCATCAGATTTGAAGAATGCAGGTATTCTGTCCTTATTGTAACTGAGTCTTGGGCTCAGTTTGCATATTTATCTCAATACACTATGATATTTATTCTGTGACAAGCAGAGTTCAGTTAACTGATAGGATGTGGGTAGGATGTTTTTGTTAATCACCTAATTTCTCAAACTGTTTGTGGTAAACTTTGTAACTTTGTTACCAAGTTATTCCTTCCTCTCACCTTCCTCTATTTTGATGATTATTGAATTGTTATTAAAGATTTTTCAGAACCGCACAATTGCTGCAGATCCTTTTTGCAGGATTTTGAAGAAATGCAAGGAGAATTTTCATGAAAGCAGCAGAAATTCCACACAAAGTCTCTTCAAATGTTTGTGTGTGCAAGGATCTCTTACTCACACAAACTTTAATTACTTGAATCTGCTGTGTACTCTGCAGCCACTGCTATGAGGCATATAGGACCCATCTTTTCCTGCAGAATTGTGCTGCTTAATCTTCTCTCTCAATTATTTTCCTGAATGTCCTCTTTTTGAACAGAAACTGAATTAGTATATACTCCATGCCTTTATTTTTCCTCTTAAATTCATCCTAATTTTCTTCTTAAATCAGTATCTGTCCTCATTCCCATATATATAGTGCAGTAGTGGAATTCTGCCTGCAGGAAAGAAGGTGATATCCAACATTTTCTGCAGCGTCATGTAAACCAGATCCGAGACAGTTCAGCCAACACAGCAGTTAATATACCAGTGTTTTGCTTGTAGCTTAGCCTGGAAGAATGGCCCAGATAGGGAGAGAGTTTTTACATTGGGAGACCCAGGCTGAATCCAGCTTCCAGGCACATTCTTGAACCAGTTTTCAAATCCCTTTTTGCCTTGGTCCCTCATCTGGAAAATTGGTATTTGGATTGTAGAGCCCTGGAGGAAGAACATAAGGGAGTAGAAGGACAGATTATATGTGAAGAAAGATACGTAGGTGAAAGTTGAACCTGATACTAATTGTTACCATATCTGTTCTTTTGGCATCACTCAAAAATGTTTGTCATTCTTTTATTCAGACATGGTTGTTCTTTAAAGCAATGGCTGCTAGCTGAATATACTTGTATAACTGAAAAAATACGCGGTGTCAAAAATAGAAACTACCAAAATACACATGATGGCTCTATAGTCAGCATGTAGGGCACCCCAAGGAACCTCTGAGCTGCCACCAGCTCAGGTCCCTCACCAGGTTAGTACCCATGGCTCGTCGTGGTTAGCTCACAGATTTTGTGTTGGTCTCCTCAGTTACGGGACTTGTGCTTAGGAAGGAAGAGGTCTGGTAAGATGCGTGGACCTCAATTACTTTTCATAAGTTCAAGATCAAAAGGAAGGTTCTTTGATAGGTTTTCTTTCTTCCTTTTTTTTTTTCTTTGTCCTCTCCACAGTCCTCTAAGAGTAGTTTCTACCATATTAAGATTTTCAGAATAATTTCCAGCATACCAGCAGGTTTTCTAGCTGGCTCCCATGATGCACTGAAATGAACCTCATCTGGGCATGCTGTGTACTCTCTTTCCATATTCTGACCCTCTTTGATCACAGCAATAGAACAAGGAGTTCAGATGCTGCCTGGTTTGCCCCCCTCTATCTCTCCACTATTTTCCCTTTTTGAAGACCACATTAATAAAAAACAAGAATGTAATGTTCAATATAAAAAATACTGTTAATACCTCAGCCAGCATGGAATTTTTGTAGATTGGTCCCATTTATTTTTGAATTTCCTCTTCTTTTTAGAAGACACACAACTGTAGTGAATGTATCCTTTGTCTTTTTCATTTCCAGCGTGTAACTGCTTCCTTCTTTAGCTCAGTAATAAAATTAAAGCAACCTCTCAGAAGCCATTTTTCTCCATTTCACTTTAAATGCCTGTGTAGTTGTCTAAGCACCTTATTGTTATGATTTTGGAGGGAAGTGTAACACTTTTCTAACTTACAGTTTGAATGCTTCTTCTTCCCCCATTAAGCCTTGACACAGGCTTTCTTGTAGAAAAGAAAGAGAAAAGTGGGACAAGAGACTCCCATAGCTATTAATGCATGGAGTTGCCTCAAAACTGTTAATCATTGGGGACTGTGTTTTAGTTCACTGTGTTTTCCTGAAGATATGAAATATATTTAAATTATATTAAATATATAATATCTATTATGTGTATTAAATTTAGTAAAATGTTTTACTATTTTTATTAAATAGAGAAGATAGAATTCCATTTCATAATTTTTGCTTCTCTGTGTCGCTGCCACTCTGGTTTACAGTGCTTTCTGTTCAGGTAATTTTTTCTTTTTCCCTTTCTCACCTGCAGTCTAGCTTCCACAAATACACACTCTTCTCATGTTAGGTGCTTCTTGGGCCACTCTTCCAGGCACACAGGAACTGTAGAGCCTTTTGCATTAGGGATTGTGCATGGTTGTAGGGGGATATGATATGACAGATCACCTTAAAGTAGGTTTGCTTCCAGATCTGCACTGCTCAGATGCATGTCTGTAATAGCTGTCTGTAATAGTGGATGCAATAGAGAGATTGGAGGCAAACTTCCTTAGAATCATGATATACTTTAACTTTTGTCACTGGCCTGCAAAATTTTCCCTTCTTGTTTCCTTGTCATCCCCTTCTGATGAAGGGATGCAATGTGAATGCCCAAGTTCAGCTGCTGGCTGAAGAAGTGGAAGATCATTCATGGCAGAGCATCTGACAAATGTTGATTTGCTACAAAGAAATTGAAAGCTGTGTTAAAGACACATTGCCATTTATTAGGGTGGCTTTTTGTATAGGACCATCAAGGGCTCTGAGGGTGTCCCAAGGCATTGGGCCATGGGACAGGATCTGAAAACTGAGCACGAGATTTTCCTGATGTCATCACATGATGTAGTACTACAGTTACTCATCTTGGAGGTGGTTTTATTTCCCTCCTGCTCAGAAGGGTGGGTTAGGATTGTTCGTCATCTTTGGCTAAACTGACATGAAGTTATGTGGAACAGCTGGACCAGACTTACTTAACCTACAGGTCTGAATAGTTCAATCCCAGTCTGTACATTTATGATACTGTGGATGTTATAGTACTGATAACATCCTGCCACTTGATTTACTGGTTAGTTACAGAAAAAAAAATGAAGCATAAATCAGCATCCTTCTCATTACCACCCTTTTCAAAGGGTTGTCTTCCAAATTTTTTGCAGTAGGTTGTGTTTCAATGTAGAAGTTGTAGTCTGAGAGGGAAAAAAGGAGACATTTCACTCATTGGACCTTCAGGAAGTTTTAGTCTTTCCCTTTTCTTTAAAACCATGCTTTTGATTTGTGTGTCTGATTTAATTTTAAATCCTTCTTTGTCAATGAAAATGGTTACCTTAAATGTCCTGTACCTTTAGAAACAAAGGGAAATGAAAATTTTTGAAAATTTTAGACTAGATATTGATACCTCCTGCCTCCATCTGAGGTTCCAGCTTTCCTGTATAGGCACATGCAGATGAAAGCTGATACACTCATTTTCTCTGACTGCTCTGGAGAAGCAGCATCCTCAGCAGTGGCCACCATGTGCTTGACAAGAGACCTGACAGGACACATCCTGTACAGCCAAGATACAGAAAACACTGCAGCTGTTCTCATGAGAGGGAAAAAAAACGTTGGTGAGGGGAATGAAAAAAACAATTTGCCTTTTCTGCCTTAGAAAAGCCATCCCACAGCACCACCTAGCAGGCACAGATGGATATGAATGAACAGTGTGAGGACAGGACTGGAGCAAAATGCTCCTGGGAGAATACAATGTGAGCAGGATTACATGCTTTAAAACATCTATTCCATCTAATAACCTACAGGTTATTGATATAAGCTGAATTGTGCTGTCCTTCCCTCAGGCAGATGGTATCCTTTAGTTTTGGATATCTGTAGCTTCATACAGCTAATTAATCTCTCTGCATGTCTAATGAAATGCATCTTCAGTTTTGGGGTATTTTTTTGTAATCTTGAGTTTTTCTCTTTAACTCCATGTATTTGTAATACATCTAGATTAATCAGAATGATGGAATTACATATCATGGAATTTTACATTTTTGTCTGCAATCAGTCCAAGGTGCTGGGCAGGAATTACCCAGCTGCCTGCTCAGGAATACTGCTGGAGCACAGATTCTGAAGAGGCCAGCAGGCACATCCTCATCCCACTCCCATGGCTAGGAAAAATGTATTATAAAATAGTTAAGCTGAAGCTGCAAGATGTCTCTGTTTTTCAAAAGAAGTTGTTTTATATGTTTGTTTTATAAGCTCAGAAAAAAGAGCTTTCTTTTGAGCTGCAAATGTGAAGTATTTATTTGTAATTCTGTAGCAGCCTATTGCCTCTACTTTGTTATTAATTTTGTTAATATCCATGGTTTACACAGCCCTTTAGCCTTCATCCTGCCATCCTAAACAGGCAGAATGAAATGAAAGGCTCTGGCAATACCCACTTGTGGGAAGCTGTCTAGGAGATAGAAGCAAAAAGTCAGACCTGTAATAAAAGACATGATTTAAGAGCATGAATTGTAGGTGTTTATGCTGAGCTATAACAGCACTGATTCTCCTATGAATTGTGCTGTGGATATATGGGTTCAAAAAGAAAAAGGACTCAGTAATTAGGGAGGAGGAGTAAAACTTTCAGCTTGCAGAGATTTTTAGTTTGGCATTATGCATTTAGGCTGATCTGCTGTACTACTCAGAGGCAGTACAGAGAGATCTCTGGCAGCAAGACTGAAATCCAGTCCCTTCCAGGTTCTGAGATCTTTTTTTCCTGGTTAAAGCAGATGACTGTCTATCAAGACTCTTAATTTGCTCTGTAGCATTGGCAAAACTGTTGTTTTTATGAAGAAGAAGAATAGTATTCAAGAACTGTACAACTAAATCCCTATGTGGAAACCTAAAATAATTCTTTCAAATACTGTGAGACATTTTGCTCTCATAAAAGGAAATGTGCTCATGTAGCAACTTGGGGGGGGGGGGGGGGGG
>VWYE01028390.1:1942-13270 GCA_013398995.1 Alaudala cheleensis
ATTGTACAGATTAGTGGTTTTGAGCAAAGGTATTTGTAATGGACTAAGTGAATATTGATGTATCAGTGATCTTGTAGTCTCCTGAGGTATTTGAGCAGAGTGGGAGAATGTAATTAAATCCTCTGTGCCAGTGCTTTTGATGTGCTGAAGTCCTTTCAGCCAGTGAAGAAGTGAGAGACATCTCTGCCCTTGAATGAGATGAAGAACATCCTTTGCACCTGAACTGTTCATTTTAAAATGACACCCCAGAATGCATAGAGTCCATGACCCAAGTGCAGATGATGGGAAAAGCTGTGTGATATGGGAGAACCAGAGAGACAGGTTCCCGGGTGGCTGTTTTTGTGAGAGCTAAGAGCCACAAATAGACTGTTTCTTTCTTGTGGAGAGTTACCATAACCAGAAGAGACTTCTCTCTCTAAAGAGACTGATGAAAGATTATTTTATAAGAAGTACAGACCTTGGGTTCTGAGTTTTTGTCTTTATATTTTGTCTGTGAGAAAGAAAAGGAGCTGGTGGGACAGGGGGAAGTGTTTTGAAAGTTTCATTTTGATTTTTTTTTTCCTTTTACTGTGTGTGAATAAAGCTATCTTGATATCTCTTAAGTTTGAGCCTGTTTTGCTTTGTTTTCTCCTAATCCTATCTCACAGCAGAAAAGCACTAGAACCACTACAGTGGGTCATTGTGAAATCCCTTGCAATTGGTGGGACTGTGTGCTGTTTCATCTTAATGATCTTACATTTTCTATGTGAGACATCGAAAGAAGTATTTGCCAAAACGTGATGGGAACCAAAATCTTCAGGTCACAGACCATGAAACAAACCTGCTATTTATTAGTAGCCAAACACTTGTTCCAATGAAAAAAGGTGAGGGCTGTGTGTATAAATATTCTAGAGGCAGGTCTAAACATATGGTTTGGGGTCTCATGATTCCAAATAATACTTTACCAAAATGTAATCTTCCAGTGTCTTGGTTTGAAAGACAGGTGTCTGCCAAGGAAGGTGGGAATCTCCCTTGAAACGGAAAATATGACACCCTTCCCTCTGAATTATATCTTTGGAATTAAGGGGCTTTCAGGCAAAGATATGGGGAATGGAATAACAGTTCTTTACTAGTATGTATATATATAGCAAGGCAAACAAACAACAACAACTGTGGCAGCAACAACAAACAAAACCACAAACCCAGTAACAGTCTTCTCTCAGTTGTTAAGCACTTCTCCTTTGGTGTAGTTATGGTCACAGCCAGCAGGAATGCTGTTGGCTCCCGGGTGGGCAAGGCAGGTGCAAGGATTCCCTTGCGGCTGCAGGGGGTGCTGTGGTATGAGTTCAGCTGCCTCTCTGCACGTGGTGATGGTGGGTGTGTAGATGGTGAAATGGGCTGCAGCAGGAACCTCGGAGCAGTGGCTGGGACAGCAGGGGCTGCCTCACTCAGGGGTAGCAAGCAAAATGTAGCAGATACTCCAGGGCCATGCCCAAAACTGTAGGGTGTTCAGGTGTTGGGTTACAGTGTAGCGAGAAGTCCTGAAGCAGCGGCAGAGAGCAGCCAGGCTGGGCAGGGGATTGCTCCCCTGGGTAGCTCATTGGCCATGGCTGGTCCCTGGATCAGGCTGCGCAGAGCGGGGGGGGCAGCCCCTGGCAGGGAATGGGGTGGTCCTGGGTCCCAGTGATGCCTTAAGTTTTAGCTTTCTTGTTTTTCAGATTCTGTGCTGCCTAGGGGTGTAGTTTTGAGCCTCATATTAAGTGGTAGTAAACTCTTCACAGAGTAGGTAGACAAAACAAATCCTTTTCCTACTGAAGACCAAGGACAAGGAGTACAAGTTTCAGGCCTAAAAGCATAAACAACCGTGGACTGAAGAAAGAAAACAAGAAAGATGAGACCTCAGAAACTGAAGCTGTAATTAGACAATCAAACCTCAATTTGCAAATGGACCAAAACTTATAAAAGTGTAAGGCCTTGTGACCAGTTGTCCATTTTTGTGACCATTTTTTGCCCACCTTGGGTGCAGCTCTGGTCAGGCTCTTGTCCTGCCCAAGATGTACCCTTAAAGGCCTTTCAATAAATATCTCCTTTATTTTCTAGCTCTGGCCAGTGTCTGTTCCAGGTCAGCCTTCCCAAGGCATCAGTGCACGGCACACACTGGCTCTGGGCTCCAAACAGCAGAGAAGCAGAGAAGCAAGCCAGTAAGCTCCAGCCACAGTGCCAAAGAGAAAGGAAAGAAAACACAGGCAAAAGCCAAACAGCAACTGTATGTCTCCTCAGAGAGATCCCACCATGTGGCAGTAGAGACCAAATCACCCCACCAGAAGACGAAGCAACCACCCCTTGCCCCCCCATCCCCCCCAACTCTCGCAGGAAATCCTGAGCTGGCTCTCACCCGTCGTGATACTCTCAGAGCCGCGGGGTGAGGGGGGGTGGCAGCAACCACCCCGGATGCAAAACAAAAAACAAAACAAAATATGGATAAGGGATAAAAAGAACCACCCCCAAGACGTTCACCCAAAGCTATCATCTACCTGTGTGCACTTTTGGGATCCATAATGTAAAAAAGATATAAACCTATTGGAGAACATTTAAAGGAGAACTATGAAGATGATGGAGGGTCTAGAGAAGCCATACAAGGAGCAGCTGAGGCCACTTGGCTTGTGCAGCCTGGAGACTGAGGGAAGACTTCATCACCATCTACAGTTTGCTCACAAAGCGGAGGAGCAGGCACTGATCTTTTCTCTCTGGTGACCAGTGACAGGACACAAGGGAACAGCATGAAGCTGTGTCAGGGGAAGTTTAGGTTAGATACTGGGAAAAGGTCCTCCACCCAGAGGTGATTGGGTGCTGGAACAGGGTCCCCAGAGAAGTGATCGCAGCACCAAGCGTGTCAGAGTTCAAGCAGCATTTGGAAAATGCTCTCAGGCACATGGTGTGATTCTTGGGATGGTGCTGTGCCGGGCCAGGAGCTGGATTTTGATAATCCTTGTGGATCTCTTCCAACTCAGCATATTCTATATTTCTATGATTAATTAATTTTTATTTGGCTTGTCTACTAGAACATTCAGTGGATTTTTTTCTCACTGTTTTTATGAACATGTATCATTCTCCCTATCACAAAGAAGCTGACTTGTTCTGTTACCTTGCTTCTATGGTCTTACTGATTTTTCAATAATTTTCTAATTCATAATGGCATTACAGATAGCTGAATTGTCTTGGCTGAGTTTTTACCTTACATTTACCTTTTTAGGGAATGTGGTGAAATTTTATCCCAGTTTCTTTGTATCTGTGTATTAACTGATGTTGGATTTCCAAGCAGTTAAAATATACTTATGTGAGAGAGCACTATAAAGACTTCAGTCCAGTCAGCTGTCATTATTCACATGGGGGTGGTTAATCTGCAGTCCATTTTACATGGACACATATTTAGTAAAGAATGGATTTACAAATTTTAGAGTTTGTCTCACTCTTGATAAATTGTAGAAAATTTATGTATGTATGGTAATGTAGCTGTGAGGTGAAAAGACATTCTTTTAAACTGTACTGATGTCACTGATAATCACAGTTTGATTTGATTTTTGCCCTCTCTTCCACAATTTGGTTTCCAAATTTTTCCTATCTATATAGCCTCTCCCACATGGTGAACAGGGGTCATAAATGAAAATTTTGAATAATTACTAATTTTCAACAGAAACATATATTTTGTCTTGAACAATTACTGTATGCTAAAGAGTTAGTTATGATTTTTATTGGAAAGTTCAAATATCAATTAATGGATTTGTGTTTGGCTTTTCACAGGGACAAGAAAAGAGACAAAGAAAAGGTCAAGGAAAAAGAAAAGGCCAAAGAAAATGAGAGAGACCAAGACAAAGAGAAGGAGAGAAACTGGGACAAAGAAAAGGAAAGAGAGCGAGATAAAGAGAGAAACAGTGATAAGGACAAGGAGAAGGACCAGGAGAGAGAGAAAGAGTGGCATAAAGATCGAGAGAGAGTTAGAGACAAGGACAGGGATAGAGAGAGGGACAAGGACAGAGAAAAGAACAAGAAGGAAGAAGACAGAGAAGAGGTAGACCAGAACAAGGACAAAGATGATGTTATGAAAGAGGGGGGAAAGGCTAGAGAGAAGATTAAGGACAAGGAGGGAGATAAGGACAGAGGGGAAAAAGAGGACAAAGAAAAGGAGAAAGAGGAGAAGAAAGAGAAGGAGCAAGAAAGAGAAAAAGAAAGAGAAAATAAAAGAAAGAGAGAGAAGAGATCCAGAACACCCCCAAGAAGCTATAGCTCTTCAAGATCTTGTAGCTCCAGCAGGTTTGTTTAGAATTTTTTAATGCTTTTTTGGACTTGTCAGTACAGTGATGCACCATGTAAAATGCACATCCTTATTTTTATGTATTGGTATCACCATGCCACTTACTAATTCAACTTGTATTCTTCCTGGTTTTTAGATTTCCCTATAAAATAAAATCTATTACAAAGAGCTCTATATGATGCTTGATGGGAAATAGTTTCTTGTTGGGCAACTGATACTTGCCTTTCACATAACTGTATGGTATAGTCCTTGAGGACAGTAAGTAGATGGTTCTTATGCCATTTCACTGTGTTGGAGCCATCTAAAAGTTATGATAGAGGGACATTAAACACCATCTTGGTCCTAATGAAAGTTTGAGTCACTGGTACATAGTTTCTTCGTTACTTACATACTGTACAGTGTTGGTCTGTAATGGAATTTGTTGGGTTTATGAACAGGTGGGTGGTAGTATTTGCCACTTGGCCACCTTAAGGATGGCGAGCAATGAATTTTGGCTGGATGGCTGAAGAGCAGGAAGCAAGCATGTCATTTGGCTGACTAACCATTCAGAGAGTCAATGTATGTATCTCAGTTGAAAAATAAGGATACCTTGTTTAGTTGATTAAATGTCCAGATACAGGTAAAAATTTACACTTCTTAACCATGCTGATAGTAAACAGCAAAGCAGTCAAGGTTAATCTAGCTGTTGTTTTTGCCTGTGAGGGAGGGTAAACTGGGTGGAAGTCTGGGTAAATTCAATATAGCAAAAGGAGACTGTGAGATTGATTATAAGCTCTGTAACTGAACTAACTCAAGCATATTCAAAAGCATAGCAGCTAACTTAAGTTCAGAAGCTTTCCAAATACCTCAGCAATTATGGAGTTCAATAGTATCATGTGACAAATTTAGATAGAACATTTTATCTGCTACCTTGAGAGAATGAAATACTAGATGAATTGGGAAAAGTTCTACATATAATATTCACTTCCCTGGACAAAAGCAAAATTTTCATAACCCTGATAATTCAGGAGTTCATGTTTCATATAATGCAGAAAAAACTGTAATGGTTTCTTAACATTCTGTTTGGGTTATGTGAAATGTCCATGATGTTCTGGAGGTTTATGAGCAAAATATTGTAGCTTCTTTAAACAAATATAGCTTCCTATTTTAATGCATTGTTAACATTATTTCATGGGTTGAATACTTGCACAGAATAGAGGTAGTTCTGTTAGCTTTGAAAGCAACAATTTCTGCATGTATGTATTAGGAGTCTTGAATTAGATAATTAATTGTGCTGGATTGACCTAGGTTGAATACCAGGTGCTCACCAAGCAACTCTATTGCTCTTTCTCCTCAGCTGGATGGGGGAGAAAAATATCATGAGTTGAGATAAGAAAGGAAAGAGATCACTCACCAATTACCATTATGGGCGTGGTGGGTTGGCCTTAGCTGGATGCCACGTGCCCACCAAGGTGCTCTGTCACTCCCCTTTCTCACCCGGACAGGGAAGAGAGAATAAGATGGAAAACAACTCATAGGTTGAGACAGGGTAGTTTACTTAAGCAAAAGCGAAAGTTGTGTGTGCGCAAGCAAAGAGAAAAAAAAATATTTTATTCTCTACTTCCAATCCAGCCACTTCCTGGGAAGCAGGGCACACGTAGTGGTTGCTCTGGAAGGCTATCACATGAAAAGGGGAGATTTCCTCAACCCTTAGTGTGGGGACGCTTAGTATTTAATTTGTCTGTAAGCACCCCAGGAAAGCCAAGACCCCGGTGCCCAACCAGTCTGTCAGCATCCTGTTAGGGAGACCCTTCACTGAACAGTCTAACTGGATTGGAGGGTGACTCCACTGACTTAGTCAGGGAAACACACCAACAGCATAAGGGAGACCCCTCAGCAGGTCTTCCCCTTTATTTGAGGATGTTACCCACTGCCAGTGCCCATGAAGGACTCACACTAACAGTTTATGGAATAACACTTGATTAATATAAAATTGTGACAGGTTAAGGTTCAAGGATTGTCAGTTATAGTATCTGACTGAAAAAATGTATTTAAAGCAATACATAGACAAGCTCTAATCCCCAATAAAAGTATTCAGCATGCAGAGTACAGTTCCTACCCAATAGGTGTTGACTGATCCCAACAGTTACAATGTAGTCTTCCCTAACTTTTGTCCCATTCTCCACTTATTTTTATATTATTTCTTTATCTTTAGGTGGAGCTTGAGTGACTCTAGTCATACATACCTTTGTTACTGACTGGTGTAAAATTCTGTCACTTTACTTTTAAAGATACAGTCAAAAAAATATAGAGCACATGACCAGTGAGGTGTGGTTGTACCTTGGAGGCGGGTAGTTGTGGGATGGCGGTATGTATTAATATTTCAATTGGGCTATAATGAAGCAAGTCCATCTGAGGAGAGCAATTTCAACATAGTTGATGGCTCAGCAGCAGGACATCTCCTGTCTTCCCTGGCTGACAGGTGCTATTTGGTTTATCAGCTGCAAAGAACCATTGAGTTCCCCTCCCTGTAATGATTTCAACAGAGCATGGCTGCAGTGTCTCCACTCTGTTCCACCCTCTATTCCATCCCCTTTAGCAGGTGATATGGTTGCAGATTGTGGGTGTGGGGAACTGTCATAGAATAGGTCTCAAGCATGCCAACCACATTCTATCCAGGGAGTGGCAACTGTATTTTAGCCTATAATTTCCATATGGTTTACAACCGTGTTGTGGAATAAGGACTTCACAATTAGAAATTGTAAAGCAGGTATGTTTTATTCCAGCTGGGACACATAGGGGATATTTCCACCAAATATGCATACCTGGTTGAGACAGGTTCCAGTTTTAAATAAACACAAATCCCACAAAACCACACCTCCCTGTCCACCCTTTCCTAGCCCATTCTCTGTCTTCTTGTGCTTCATAGTATAATTGGCCTCTCATGTTGCCACTCCTTCTGGTGGTCCTGGGCAAGGGTCTTCTGATGAAGTAAGAAGTCTTCTCAGTGTTCACTATTTGACCTCCATCTCTGAACAGGCACAGTGAAGATTTGGCCAATTCCCAGGTTGGTTTGTCCTGGCTAAAACCAGGGGCCTGGTTCTTGCTGGTTTCTTAATCAACTGGTTCTGCTTTATAGGGTCTTCACAATACCTCAGTCCTGCTTTACTGAGTTTTAACAATATACATCTTATCTCTATGGCCTTTACCTAGCAACTAAATTCCTATGTGTTCTGTTAATTACTTTTACCTAGCAAGTTACATTCCTACGTGTTCTGGTACAAGTTGTTTCTCTACTTTTACAAGATTGCTAAATAAGCTGTGTATATTTCTGTTCTCCCCTTCACCTGTTTAAGCACATTGTATGCTTCTAAAATAGTGAATTTTCATATGCATATATGTTTCCCATATCATAACTTCTGTCAGGATGTGAATATAACTTCTCAATTGCCTCTAATTTTATCCCCAGCCATCTTTCCACAAAGGCAAACATTGTAAATAAGGAATGTTCCCCCTTCTTCCCCATTTTCTTAGCTTTTGTATCTGAGCTGACATCATATGATGTGGAACATCCCTTTGGTCAGTTCAGATCAGCTGTCTTAGTTGTATCCCCTCTGTCATGGTTTAGGAATGGTATTTCCCAATTTAGTGGTTCCACTGAAACACTCCAAACCACATTCTGCTTCCTCACTCCCCCCTCCGCCTCCCTCCTGCAGAAGGCTAAAGGGGAGAATTGAAGGCACAAAAGGCAAAGATCATGTGTTGAGATAAGAACACTTTACTGGAAACAGCAATGAGACAGGGAAACTAACAGCAACAGCAACAATACTAAAAACAGCATAGAGGAAAGAGGCAAACAGATCACTGATTCACTCTCTATTACTTACCATGGAAGACAGTAATAGGGGAACCTCCACCATTATACCCTTGAAAGAGACCTCCTTCCCCCTCCCCTGGCAAAGAGGTGGTATAAACTGCCCCTCCTTGCTACTGCAGAAATTAACCCTATCCTGGCTGTAACCAAGACACTATCCACCTCCTAATCTATACCTTATACTCATGCCCAAATCCTACACCTTCCAACTATATACATACATATATATATATATTCAAGCACTAATATAATTTCCTTAGTCAATGGCCGTCCCTCCAAGATGTCTGTTGAGTTCATTTAGTCCATGACTGTGGGTTCTATGCATCCTAGATATCTTCCAGGGCAGGAGGGCTGGTGTGCTGTTGGCTGATTGCAAGTTGCATCAGGAACTCATGACTGGTATATCTGGAGCAGTCCATCCTCATTGTCCATGGTAGTTATGGCATACAGTAGAAGTGTCATTCAGCAACCTATATTACACAATTCAATATTACAGACTGTTCTCATCCAAAAATCAAATCCCCTTGAGGTACACATTGTGTTTCTCCATCCTTCTGCATTACCCACAAGGTACACCCAGATACCTGAGCAAAAACAAACCCATGGATGGGTTTGCCTTTGCCCGAGGAGGACTAATCCAAACTGTCTTCTCTAACACATTCCTCATATGGGACTTTAACCCCTTCTACAGTATGTGGAGGTTTTGATTGGACAGGGCCAGCTTGATTGGTAGAGCCTTGGGTGTTAACTAACCAGGTGGCCTTTGCTAGATGTAGATCCCAATGTTTGAAGGTCCCACCACCCATTGCTTTCAATGTAGTTTTTAACAATCCATTGTACCATTCAATTTTCCCAGAGGCTGGTGCACGCTAGGCAATATGATACACCCAGTCAATGCCGTACTCTCTGGCCAAGGTGTCTATGAGGTTACTTTTGAAATGAGCCCCATCATCTGACTCAATACTTTCTGAGGTGCCATGTTGCCACAGGACATGCTTTTTAAGTCCAAGATGGTGTTCCAGGCAGTGGTGTAAGGCACAGAGTACATCTCCAGCCATCCAATGGTTGTTTCCACCATTGTAAGCACATAGTGCTTGCCTTGATGGGTCTGCAGGAGTTCGATGCCATCAATCTGCCAGGTCTCCCCATATTTATAGTTTGACCATTGTCCACCAGGGGCTTTACGTGCTTGGCTTGCTTCATCACAGCTCATGTTTCACAGTTATGGATAACCTGGGAGATAGTGTCCATGGTTAAGTCCACCCCTTGGTCATGAGCTCATCTGTATGTTGCATCTCCTCCTTGATGACCTGAGGTGTCATGGGCCCACCAAGCCAGAAGTAATTTATGCTTATGCTGCCAGTCCAGATCCACCTGAGATGCTTTAATCTTGGCTGCCTGATCCACCTGTCCATTGTTGCAATGTTCTTCTGTAGCCTGACTCTTGGGTACATGTGCTTCTATATGATGTATTTTTACTGCCAACTCTATTCGGGCAGCAATGTCTTACAATTCTGCAGCCCAGATGGGTTTACCTCTGCACTGACAATTGGTCTTTTTCCATTAAACCAGTCACCTCCACAGAACATTTCCTACCATCCACAAGTCAGTGCAGAGGAAGAGTGCTGGCCATTTCTCTTATTCAGTGATATCTAAAGCCAGCTGGATGTCTTTCACGTATGCAACCTGACTTGATCCACCTTGTCCCTCAATAGTTTCCACGACTCTATGTGTAGGACTCCATATGGCAGCTTTCCATTTCAATGTATCCCTGCAATGGGGCAGGAACTGTCATTAAAGAGAATGTATTGCTTTTCATTTTCTGATACCTGATTATATGGCGGGGCCTCCTCTGCACGTTTTACCTTCTCTTTTTCTGATGATAGTCCGAAATTTTCGCCTTTGGGCCAGTTCATAATGACTTCCATGATCCCTGGGTGATTGGGGTTTCTTATTCAAGCTCACTGTGTGATCAATCTACTTACTCCGGGTAGCATCAGTGTCATGATGTGTTGCAGGGACTTTCCCTTTGAGCATCCAGCCTAGCACTGGCAGTCAGGGTGCTAGGAGGAGCTGTGCTTCAGTGCCAATCACTTATGAAGCAGCTCCAACCCCCTTATAAGCTGCCAGTATCTCTTTTTCAGTAGGGGTGTAACAGGCCTTGGATCCTTTGTGTCCTTGACTCCAGAACCCTAGGAGTAGTCCTCGAGTCTTCTCGCGTACTTTTTGCTAGAGTCTCCAGGAAGGACCAATCTCCCCAGATGCAGTGTAGAGCACATTTTTCACATCTTGTCCTGTCCTGACTGGCCCAAGGGCTACTGCATGAACAATCTTCTGTTTAATTTGTTCAAAAGCTTCTTGTTGTTCAGCACCCAACTTGTCAGAAGGTAGAGAGGACTCAGTCTGACCGTATTCTGGAATATGCATCCTCCAAAAACCCACAGTACCTAGGAAAGCTTGTGTTTCCTTCTTGCTGATTGGTGAGAACATTGCTGCTATTTTGTTGACCGCATCCATTGGAGTCTGATGATGTCGATCTTGCCATTTTATTCCTTAAATCTGAATTTCCTGAGCAGGTCCCTTGGCCTTACTCTGTTTTATGGCAAAACTGGACTTAAGCAGAATCTGGTATATCTTCTCCCCTTTCTCAAAAACTTCTGCTGTGTTGTCCCACATGATGATATCATCAGTCTGTTGCAAGTGTTCTGGAGCCTCACCCTTTTCCAGTACAGTCTGGATCAGTCCGTGGCAAATGGAAGGCCACTGTTTCCACCCCGGGGCAGTTGATTTCAAGTGTACTGGACACCCTTCCAGGTGAATGCAAACTGTGGCCTGCATTCTGCTGCCAGAGGAATGGAGAAAAACACGTTAATAATGTTGATGGTGGCACCACTTTGCTGCCTTGGACTCCAGTTCATACTGAAATTCCAGTATGTCCAGGACAGCAGCACTCAGTGGTGGCGTGACTTCGTTCAGGCCACAATAGTCTACTGTCAGTCTTCACTCTCCATTGGGCTTATGCACTAGCCATAGAGGACTATTAAAGGGTGAGTGAGTCTTGCTGACTACTCCCTGGCTCTCAAGTTCGTGAATCATCTCACGGACGGGGGGCATGGAGTCCCAGTTAGTGCAGTATTGCTGATGGTGCACTGTTGTGGTAGAGATCAGTACCTGTTGTTCTTCA
>VWYE01028391.1:0-11124 GCA_013398995.1 Alaudala cheleensis
CAGGAAGCTCTGGAATTTGAAGCTCTCTGAGGAGGACACGTCCCTGTTCTGCAGGAGATGAAATGAGGTCACCTTTCCCTGGCACTGCTGTGACCTCCCCAGGTGCAGGGCTCTGGAGCAGTGACATCAGAGCAGGTGATTCAGCACTGGGTGATCCCAGCCTGTCCCTGTGCTCAGGGATGAGCTGGTGGATCCTGTTTGCTGTCTGTGTGTTCCACACAATGCTGGGCTGCTTTTCCAACGTCAGGCTCCCGCCTGAGCCCAGCCTGGAATGTTTGGTAAGGGCTGCCAGGTTTCACCTCCCCTTTGGCATGGCTGAGTTCATGGAAAACAGGGAATGCGTTCCCATTTCCAGGGAATCCCAGGGCCAAGCCAGGCCCTGGAGCCATCTGACACTGAGGAGCTGCCCCATGGAATTAAATCACCCTTTCCTGGAAGGGCAGAGCTGAGGCTGGGACTCCCCAGGGGTGTCCAGAGCCTTTTGTGCTCAGTGCTCAGCACGTGAAAATAAATATAAAATATTGAATTAAAATAAAATTATGGTTTGCATTGTGACAGAATCATTGCACTCCCAGTGCTGGGGAGTAATGGGATGAGTTGGGTTGGAAGGGACTCAAACCCCAACCCATCCTAATCCCTGCCAAGGAAAAAAAGCCAGAATTCCAAAGCTGCTCAGGTGGGTTTTCCTGGGACGGGTGTCTCCACATTTTAGAGCAATCCAAAATATTTTCTAATTTGGCAAAACAGTGTTTATTTCCTCCTCCCCTCATTCCTGAAAAGTCACAGAAGTGTTTTATCAGAAACTTTACACAAAATCTCAGGTGGAGAGGAACATTGGTCCCAGAAAATTCTTGTCCAAACAATTCCAGTTTGGGCAGAAGTTCTGAGCAGCTGAAAGGAGATGTTGGAAAAGGAAAAGCCAGGATGCCTCAGTGAGCAGCTGGAGCAGGAGATGAAATGAGTGTCCATGCAGGGCACAGCAAAGCAGCTTCACATCCAGGAAACACCACTGGAAACACCTTCCAATAAATATCTCCTTTATTTCCCTTCAGTGGCTTTGCAGGGCCTCAAGGGGCTCCAGCAGAGCTGCAGAGGGACTGGGGACAAGGCCTGCAGGGACAGGACACAGGCAATGGCTTCCCAGCGGCAAAGGGCACATTGGGCTGGGATCTTGGGCAGGAATTGCTGGGAACAGAATTCCCAGAGCAGCTGGGGCTGCCCCTGGATCCCTGGCAGTGCCCAAGGTTGGACACTGGGGCTTGGAGCAGCCTGGGACAGTGGGAGGTGTCCCTGCCATGGATGGGGTGACTCTGGATGGGATTTAAGGTCCCTTCCCACCCAACCATTCCCTGACTTTCCAGAGGGCATATTCCTCCTCTCTGCAGCTTTCCTGATCCCTGCCCTGCTCCAGGTCAATCCCTTGGATCCTGTGGCTCTCATGGCTCAGCTCCATTCCAGCAGGGAAATCAGCCCAAGGCAGGGAATTTCTCTTTCCCAGGCAATGACACNCTCTGAAGGCACGTTCCCCCTGTCTGCCCTGTGCTGATCCCTGATCCCTGCCCTGCTCCAGGTCAATCCCTTGGATCCTGTGGCTCTCATGGCTCAGCTCCATTCCAGCAGGGAAAGCAGCCCAAGGCAGGGAATTTCTCTTTCCCAGGCAATGACACTCCTGGCTCCTCCACACCTGAGCTTGGCCATGGCTTTGTTCTGCTTTAGAGAACCCCAAATTCGGGTCACACAGATTTTCAAAGGAGCCTCTAAAATCCCGGCAGGGAGGGTGACAAACAGCTCAGCCAAAGGCATCTCCCCTCAGGGATGGGCAGGCACAGAAACGCTGCTGACAGGATTCCTGGAAGCTCCCACAGCACTCAGGCCACCACTGCTGGTTTTCCACAGGCACATTCCGGGTGATCCTGCAGCCAAAAATGGCAGCTGGAAAAGCCACCTGAGGGGACACAATTCCTGGAGTGACGTGGTGCTGGGATCTGTGCTGAGCCAGGAGTGGTGACTCAGAGCTCAGCCCTGTTACAGGCTGGGGCTGGCACACCCTGGGCACTTCAGGGAAAAGGGCAATGGACTGAAAGAGGGGCTGAGAAGGAGATGGGGCTGGAAAGGGCAACTTCTGCCACCAAGAATTGTCTGGGAGATGAGAGAATGGCAGCCCAGGCAGGAGGGGATGGACAGGAGTGTGAGTGCCCAGGAGGGCAGTGCCAGGGAATCCAGGGAAGTCTGGGGTCCTGCAGAGCTGCAGCTCTCACTTGGATCCCCTGACACCTCCCAGGGCTCTCATTAAGAGGCTACAAAAACCTTCCCATGCTTGGGACATTCACAGCATTTGGGTGCCCTGGCTCCACACAGCTGAGTCCCACCCCGGGAGTGCTGGATGTGATTCCTGAGCTCTGCAGGGAGCAGGAGGAGTCCCAAACCCTCCCTCCTGCCCCTCCCAGCCTGCTCCACACCCCGGTGGGCCCTGCACAGCGAGGGCAGGAGCTGCTCTGCTCACAGCAATCTGAATTTCCCCTGCAGCGCTGCAGAGCCTGGAGCCAGCCCTGCCAACTTCCCTGCCTGAGGAATGCGGGAGTGATGACAGGGAGATGGGATGTGAATTCCCATCTGCCTCCCAGGGCTGTTTTGGGCTTCAATCAATACTTACAAACTCCTTGAGCAGCCACATATAGGAGCTGTTATGTAAGCAGGAGTTATTATTATTAAAAAAACATTACCNAGTCAGCAGTGGCCATTGGGGCACGTTTTTGTGGCAGCTGCTGAGAGCTCAGGGCTGGGAGTGTGGGAATGGGCTGGGAATAGATCAGAGATCATCAATCACCACGTCCCAACTGGAACTTTTGTTCCCTTTTATCACTGATCCTGACCTGGGCAGGAACAAGAACAAGACCCTGCACTGTAGGAGGTTGGCAGCCCAGCAGGGCGTGTTTGGAGCTCTCAGTGGCACAGGGGAACACCCTGACTCTTCCCAGGCAGGGCAGAGCCCAGGATGGAAAACTCTGGGCTCCCTCTGAGGCATGGAATGGGCAGGAATGGTTTGGAGCTGTGGATCTGACAGGCTGCTCAGAGAGGAATTCCCAAGCATCAGGAGCAGCCAGGCCTGTGAGAGAGAACGTTCAATAACTTTCCCAGGCAGTGCTCAGGGGAGCTGTGAGGAAGGAATTCAGAACAGCCCTTGCACCTGGTGCTTGAACGTGTTGCTGATTTGCCAGATGTTCACAAAGGGGTGTAGTTTCTAATTAGCCAATGATGCTGAGGGTGAATTAAAGCACCAATCATGTCCAGCTGGATCACACAGTCTATAAAAAGGTGTGCTTGCTGACAGACACTGCTGTGAGCCCTCTGAGGGGTGGGAGGCTGTGTCACTTCATTCAGCCATCCCCGATGTGACATAGAACAGGGATGGCCAATGCTGGAGGTCACTGTCCCCACCCCTGGGGCTCTGGGCTCAGCCAGAGCTCCACGGGGAGCAGGGGATGTGAGGAGGGAACCTGCCATGGGAAACATTCCCCAGCAGGGATTTCCTCAGTTGGAACTGGGAGCTGCTGTGGTGGGGAGGGAGGATTTCCTCTCTCATCTCCTGGGGACATTGCAGAGGTAATGGAACTGTCACATGTCACCTGGGGGGTGCTGAGGGGCGCTGCCTCCTGGGCAGGAGAGCTCAGCTCAGGCTCCCAGCCTTGCTCTGGGCTCTGACCTCCAGCAGCAGCCCAGGGCACTCTGCAGAGAGCAGCTGGGGTGGGATTGGTGAGGGAGAGCTGCCACAGGGCAGGGAGGGGTGAATTGGTGAGGGAGAGCTGCCAGAGGGCAGGGAGGGGTGGGATTTGGGCAGGAATTGTTCCCTGGCAGGGTCCCAGGCCCTGGCACAGGGTGCCCAGAGCAGCCCCTGGATCCCTGGCAGTGCCCAAGGCCAGGCTGGACACTGGGACTGGGAGCAGCCTGGGACAGTGGGAGCTGTCCCTGCTCCAGGGGTGGCTCTGGGTGGGCTCTGAGGTCCCCCCCTACCCAGGCCATTCCCTGATGCAATAATTAGGAAGGGCTCCCTCAGGGGGAATGGCAGGGGAAGCTGCTCCCAAAAGATTGGTTTGGAAACAAAACTTCCCAGGACTTTCCAACAGCCGAAGCCCCTGGAGAGGTGAGTGTCCCCACCCCAGCCTGGAACTGCTCCTTGTCCCAGCCTGTGGTGGGCAGCTCTGAATGACAAAACCCTGCTCCTCCTCCCCTTGGACAGTGCTCAGTGCTTTGCTTCTGGCTGGGACTTTCACAGCCACAAGACACAAATGCTGCTTTTATTATTGGATTTCTCTGGAGTTAATCTGCATCCAAAATGCGAAACATTTCTGGGATACATGTCCTTTAAATATGGAATTATGGAATGGGTTGGGTTGGGAGGGACCCTAAATCCCACCCAGTGCCACCCCTGCCATGGCAGGGACACTCCCACTGTCCCAGGNGCTGCTTTCACACTGATCCCCCTGTGAAACCTTTCACACGTTTGTTATTGGCTCCACGTTTGCTTTTAATTGCTCTGTTAATTTATGATGCAGTCACAGACTGAAATAGATAACCTGCTTGGCAGCCCGGGTTCCTAAAATAATCAAGTTCATTAATATGATTTAGAGCAAAATCTTTCAGTGCTTCATGTACTCAGTACTGAATTGAAGAATGAGCATTGAAATCATTTCTCAGATAGGTCTCATTTTTACAAGGTATAAAAACTCAGTGAATTTTAAAGGGTTCTCTCCCAAAATAGCCCTGTACTGTACTTTAATAGTAAAGCAATAAAAAAAAAAATCTTTCCATGAAGTAAGAAAGAAACACAATGTAAAATATTACAAGTTCCCAGACAGCCAGGGCATGACTAACACTGGGATGAGGAGTTTCTGACTGGTCAGAAACCAAGAGATAATAAGAGGATGCTCATGCAATTAACAGGAGGCGATGGTTTGTGATTTGTGGGATTTTAGTTACCAGGCTAAATTTAAACCCTTAATTTACCTAAATTAAAATTGCTCCGTCTGCTTACAGCCTTTTCTCAGCCAAGTCTGAAAATGAGCTCCTGTTGCACGTTATTGCTCTTACTTTGGAGGTTTATAATTATAACTCCAGCCATTCCAGGATGATCAGGTGCTTAAACCTGAGGCAGTCACTCGTTACCCTGGGGGGGTTTGGGGAGGTCAAGTCTTGTACAAATTTGAGGCTTCTCTTCTTTCCCATATGAGGCAAAGGCCAGGCCCCTTCTGGTGTGAGTTCAATGAAAGTAACTATTATTTCTATATAAATGACATGAAATAATGGTTTATTCAGTGGATTTCCTGCTCCCAGGCAGGCCAGGCTGCAGCTCTGCAGCCCCAGAAATAGAGAGCACAGTGTGTGTGTCACCGAGCACAGGAACAGATGGGGCCGGACAGATGGAGCAGGGAGGGGACACTGAGGGAGGCAGCTCCTCTCCCCGGGATGCTGCAGGAATGGCAGCAAAGCACGGGAGTGGGAAGGGCAGGAAAAGGGGCTGGGAGGAGCAGAGGGAGCCTGGTGCTGATGGGAATGGCTGGGGCTGGAAGGGACCCCAGGGGCTTCCACCCCATCCATGGGCAGGGACAGCTCCCACTGTCCCANCTGGGCCCCAGTGAACGTGGCAGGGGCAGGTTCAGTTCTCCTCCAGCTCAGAAAGGCAAGAGAAAATCCTCTGATGTCCACTCTGAAGGCACCTGCCCTGAAGGAGCCACTTGAGAACCAGGAAGATTCCAGAGAAGGACAAAACCTCAAGGTCAGTGTGACTTCTGGAATTGAGTCACAGGTCAGGGAAGATAAGGGTGAACCTCTGGTTTTGAGATTCAACTGTTTAACATTTTATTCATTTAACTTTCATGGGGGACTCTGGAATGAGCATTTCTTAGGTCTTGGAAGGGATGGGCACTGGAAGAACCCTGGACAGGCTTGGTGTGTCCATCCTTGGAGGCACTCAGACCCTGACTGGACAAACTCCTGAGCAATCTGATCCAGGGGGATTTGCCCAGTCCTGGAACTCCTCAGTGTGTGGCAGCAGCTGCTCAGTGTGTGCTGCAGGGACACTGCAGGGGGACACAGGGGGCTGGGACAGGGATGGAGGTGTCAGATGGGGCTCAGTGGAGGGGTTTGGCCACCAGAGAGCCCAGGGTGTGACTGTGAGGAGGAATTGTGTCACAGGTGGGGTGTGGGGCAGAGCAGGGAGGGGATGGGAGGCAGAGCCAAGGAGACAGTGTGAGGTACCTGAGGCAAGAGTGGAACAGCGAGGAACTCTCACATCATGGGGAGGAGAGTGAGAGGCAGGGAAGGGTCATCATGTATCCATAAATCCTTGGGAGTTGGAGGCAGGATCCTGCCAAGCAGAGCAAGGAGCCTCGAGGAGCCAGCAGTGCATCAGCCAGGTAGCACAGCTCGAAATGGAGTGGATCCCTCAAAAGAATGAATAGATAATGGATGAAGTCACCCTTCCCCTCCATTGTTGAGATTCATCTGCCCAAAGATAGACTTTCCTTGCACAGACACCTCCATTTGAGCAAGGCATGTTGGGCTCCCTTTGAAGTCAACGGAGAAGAACAGCAAATTTGAGGACATGCTTCATCTCCTCCCAAAATAGAGACTAAAACAGATTAGCTGACTCATGCCCTAAAAGACTCTGATTTTCCCCCCACAGATTACAAAGAGAGCTCACACACCCGGGTTGGGATTAGTCTGTGCTGAGGGAATTGAGCTTTCCACAGCTCCCTGCTGCCAATGCAGCCCAGGTGCTCTGCACAGGACATGGAGCACGGGGCTGGTTTGGGGCTGAGCTGGCACTGGGACTCTTGGCAGAAGGACACCAGGCACAGGGGGATGGCTGAGCACAGCACCAGGACAAACAGCCTGGTTTGGGGCTGATGGGCAGTGGGGGAAGGGAGCAGCTGGCTCCAGAACTGAGGGGACAACAGCACAAAGGGTGCCCTGGAGCCCTGATGCCCTGAGTGCCACAGGGGCACAGCTGTGAGGGGCAGCCTGGTCACTCTGCAAGGGAACGAGACACTGGACACTTGACACTTCTCAATGTTTCAGATATAAACCAGATCTAAACCTTGGCTTCCCCAGGCCCAGCCCCTGGTGCTGCTGCAGGTTGGGCCAGGGAGGTCAGTCTGAGGTGTGGGCAGCCCTGGCACATCTGAAGGTCTGAAGCACCCAAAATGCACCAGTACAATTAAAGGATCATGGAATGGTTTGGGTTGGAAGAGACTCCAACAAAAAATACAAAGACTTCAACAATTAGCACATTAATCAATCTCTGCAGTTGAATATATGACATGTCACCTTTCAAAGCCCCTGAGGCTGACAGAGTTTTGGGGGAAGGCAGGTTCTTCTCTCTGCAAGGATGTCCCCCAGCCATGGCCTTTCAAACACCATCCAGGGCCACCTCCCACTGTGCCAGGCTGCTCCAAGCTCCATCCAGCCTGGCCTTGGGCACTGCCAGGGATCCAGGGGCTGCTCTGGGCACCCTGTGCCAGGCCCTGACACACTCCCAAGGAATCAGGGGCTGTGGATGTGGCAGCTGGGGCAGCACAGAGAGCAGGGGTTGATGGAGCACAAACCATGCCACTGCTGGAGCAGCAGCAGCAGCAGCTGTGGACGTGGCACAGACAGAAATGTTCTGCAGGAGCCACACTGCACCTGAGGGTGAGAGAAAATGTGCAGTTCCCAGCACTGCCATTTTTCATCTCCACGAAATTCAGTTATTTTCTTGTTTAAACTTAGCACAGAACTCAGGGAACGCGGCGTTTCAGCCTGACAAGTGGTTTATTCAGGAGCTGATTTACCAATTCAAAGGCTACTCCCTACAGACTCCTACCAGAAACGTTCACTCGTAAACCTCTGCTTTAATTAAAGACTTAGGCCTTCAAACATTATCGCAGCTGGAAAATCCATAATTAGCTCTACATTTTTTGAAGGAACTTTCCCCTGATTTGCCTGAAAACCTGGGGAAGGGCTTCACATCTCCATCATAATTCCCCACCACTTTGAGCTGAGGCATTAGAGACGCTGTGTGGGCAGATTTAATCGGTTCCCTCTCACTTCCTGGGGAGGAGAGGGGTTGCATAAGATGTGAGTCAAGACACCCGTCCTGAAGCTGTGCCCGTGGCAGGAGCTGAGCTGGGTGTCAGGCCAGGGGACACTCCAGAGCAGCTCCCAGCCCACTTTGGGTCACTGGAGAAACTCAGATGTTCCCCTTTAGTCTGAAATGGGGGCTCAGCATGAGCCAGGAAGGTGCTGGAGCTCCTTCTCCCATCCCAGCTGGCACTTGCACACTCCAGTCTGCATCCAGAGCTTGCTGACCCTCAGGGAAAGCTGCATTTAGGGTCCTGTCCTCTTGCTCCCTCTCTTAGGCTCCTGTTTGTCCCCAGTCCCCTCTTGGAGGGTGTTTTCCCTCCAGGTCCAGACCTTTCATCAATGCACGTGGGATAAAATGTCAAACAGCTCACGTGCCATTCACAGGGAGAAACCCCCAGCTTTCTCTAGATTCACATTCCAAAGACCTGGGTCTATTTACCCGAATTTTGGGCACCTTAGCAGAGTACCTAAAGCAGCTGTGGGATTTTCCTGGTACCTTCTGGGCTCGCTGCAGGAGCTGTGTCCCCTCAGAGACTGCACCTTCCTGAGTCCCTCTCCCCATGGCACAGGCTGTGTGCACACACAGAGCAGCTGGGGCTGCCCCTGGACCCCTGCAATGGCCAAGGTGAGCTTGGACTGGGCTGGGAGCAGCCTGGGACAGTGGGAGGTGTCCCTGCCCATGGCAGGATGTGGCACTGGGTGATTTTTAAGATCTTTTCCACCCCAAACCATTCCATGATCCCATCCCTGCTATGGACTGCCAGGCAGCCACCATCACCACCTCAAATCCCAGCCTGAGCTTTGTGGAGGGATGCTGAGCCCGAGCTCCCCACACCATTCTATCCCATTAAACTGTTTTGCTGGTTTAATCCCGATTTGCTCTTTTCGGCTCAGAAACCACAGCTAAGCCCAGATTTATCCCTCAATCTGATTTAGGCAGAATCAGCCAATGAAGCCTGCAGCCCTCCCCGCCGGGATTTCAGCAATCAGGGCACTTTGCAGGCAGCCGGGAGGAAGCTCCGTTCCCAGGGAATCCTTTCCTTGCCCTGCTCGGGGCTGTCCCACGCCGGCTGCTCCCCCTGCGCACACCCTCCCATTCATGCTTTCATTGCCTTCACTCCCCCGGAGCCTGCGCTCTGCTCAGGAGCTCTGCCACATCCCCATCCTTCTGCTAATTGCTGGTTCCATGTCCTGCAGCCTGAGGCTGAGCTGCTCCCCCGGCTCTCACAATGCACACGGCAGCTCCTGTCGGGGCTGAGCACTCCCACTGCCCCTCCGGGACTGAATCACCTGCCTCATCACTGTGCTCGTGTGTCAGCGCTGCTCTCTGCTTGCTGCCCACCCTGCTGACACACTTCATCTCCACTCACTTGCCTCTTCCTCTCCGTTTTTTTAACCGGAGCTGGATTAGAGATTACCTGGATCTCCCCCATGGAACCACATCCATCTTTTCAATCACAAGCCAGGGCAATAAAGCTCAGGTGCAGGTGTTAAGTCACCTGCTACTGAAATACACAGACACCAAACCGGCTGAGGTTTATTTTCCAGACCAGCTGAGGAATCCTGTTGATCAGATCCCAATAATGATGAGTTTCCAACTCCCTCGGAGCACAGAAACCCTCCCGTTGAAAACTTGGCAATTAGCACGTCACTGGCACCAGCCACGGCCCGATGTTCAAACATTCCTTTCTTCCAAGGTATTTGCAGTCACGATTGTATTTTACATTCTCCCCTGCAATTAGCACATTAATGAATCCCTGTATTTTAATATATGACATGTCACCTTTCAAAGCCCCTGAGGCTGACAGAGTTTTGGGGGAAGGCAGGTTCTTCTCTCTGCAAGAATCTCCCCCAGCAATGGCCTTTCTAAAAATTCCTCTGCCATTTCCATTCCAAGTGACATTTCACTGGAAAGGATTGGAGCACATTCCATCTCAGCCTGAGTAAGTCTCTGGATATTGTTAGTCAATTAATAAAAATCAGAGCAGCTTCCTGTGTGATGTGTGAGCGATAAACATTCAGCAAAGCCCTTCCTCCTCCCCTCCCTGCCTGCGAACTGCTCTGCTAAAAATAAAGGGAATGACAGGATTTCGGGGTTGTGTGACAAGAGGAGCCCTTCAGTGACTTGCAGCAGGGAACAGCGATTGGCAGGTTCCTGGCAGGTGACATTTGGAGCTGTTCTCAGCACCACAACTCGCCCTTGCACCGCTGGAACCTGGGGGAAAAGGCACTGAAATCGAGCAGGCTCTGCCCTGGACTCCCAGGGAAATAAAGCAGGGAATTGCTGCTTCTTCCAGCAGGATTTGCTTTTTGTTTGCTGCCTCTCCTGTCCCTCACCCAGCCCTGCACCCCCATGGGGGCTGTTTTCTTTAGCCTCTCGCAGAAATGATGAGGGGATGATTTTTTAAAGGATGTGGATAAACAAGCCCTGAGACAGGCTGAGCCGAACAATTTAATTGGATTTGTAACAGGAGACGGGTTTGAATGTCAGGCTGCGTTTTCTTGTCAGCATCTTAATTATTTTAAGGAATGTTTGCCTTGCTGTACTCGAGCGTTCACATTTATCTAGTGCTGAAAAATAACACCCAGATCACGGCAGAGCCAGTGCAGACAGTGCCTTTGGGGAGATGTTCTGCTGGATACACGGCAGATAACTGCTCCGAGCAGCAGAAATAACTCAGGGGACAGGAAATGCTATGGAAGCACCTTTATTTTCCAGGTAGTTCAGCTTCCCTGCTCGCAGAGGATGGAAATCGCTGCAGTTATTTATTGTCTGGGCAGCCTGGAGCTCATCCATGTGGACAGCTGGAAGCATTGCTGATGTCTCAGAAGGAAAGCTTAACTGCTGTGAGGTGGAGCTCGGTGACAGCGAGAGAATCACTGAGGTTCTGCCGCTGGAACCTGGCAGTGTCACAGCCCATGGCACTCCTGTCCCTCTCCTGGGCAGCACTGGCAGTGTCACAGCCCATGGCACTCCTGTCCCTCTCCTGGGCAGCACTGGCA
>VWYE01028395.1:3489-41951 GCA_013398995.1 Alaudala cheleensis
ATATATATAAAACAAGGCAAACTAACAACAACAATGGCAGCAGCAACAAACAAAACCAGAAAGCCAGTAATGGTGTTCTCTTGGCTGTCAATCACTTTCCCCTTTGGTGTATTTATGGTCACAGCCAGCAGGGGTGCTGTTGGCTCCCAGCCAGGCAGGGCAAGTGCAATGATTTCCCCATGGCTGCAAGGGGCACTATGGCACAAGTTCAGCTACCTCTCTCCCCATGGGTAATGGTGGCTCAGCCGGCAGGAGAGAGAGAGAAAGGGCTTCCTTTGCAAACTCATGGGAGGGCAGTTAGCCTCAGTGCCATTCAAGAAGCTGAATGGACTATAGCAGGAAACCTCGGAGCAACAGGCTGGAACAGCAGAGGTGGGTGCACCCGGGTTGACGAAGTGTGGCAAAGATTCCGGGGCAGTGCCAGAAGCCACAGGGTGTCCGGGTGTCGGGTTAAAGTGTAGCAAGAATCCCTGACCCAGCAGCGGAAAACAGCAGGGCTGGGTGGGGAATCACGCCCCTGGATAGCTCACCGGAGATGGCTTGTCCCGAGGTCGGGGCGCGCAGAGGGAGTGGCCCCAGTGGGGGACGGTGGGCTCCCAGTGCAGCATGCACTGGCTCTGGGCTCCCAAGCAAGCAAAGGAGCAGAGATGCAAGCTGGCAAGCCCCTGTCACAGTGACGAAGAAAAAGAAAAAAAAAGAAACAGGCAAAAACCACAAGTCAACAAGATATCCAGTCAGAGGCACTGCACTGCAGCAGCCCCCTGCCCTCACCCCTTGCAGGATCCCGGGTTGGCTCCCATCCATTGCAATACTCCCGGAGCCGGGCGGGGGGGGGGGGGGGGGAGAGGGCTGTGGGGGTGTGACCATTCCAGTCACAAAACAAAACCAAGCAAAAAAAATGGATATGCTATAAAAACCATCTGCAAGACAAAGTGACAGGACAAGAAGAAGTGGCCCCAAGTTCAGCCAGGGGAGGTTGAAATTGGATATTAGGGAATATTTCTCCACAGAAAGGGTTTTCATGCATTGGAACAGACTGCCTAGGGAAGTGGTTCGGTCACCATCCCTGGAAGTGTTCAAAAAATATGTGTACATGGTACTTGGGGACATGGTTTAGTGGTGAATATGGTAGTGGTGCTAGGTTGGCAGTTAGACTTGATGATCTCAGAAGGCTTTTCCAACCTTAATGGTTCTGTGATTTAAAGTGTCTTAAGGTCTTTAAATGCATCCAGAGGAAGAAAAGAAGGCTGGTGAAGGAGCTGCAAGGTGTTTCCTATGACGAACAGCTAAGGACACTGGGTTTGTCTAGATTACAGAATATGGTGAGTTAGAAGGGACCCACAAAGATCACTGAGTATAACTCAGCCTTGCACAGGACAGCCCCAGGATTCACACTATGTGCCTGAAAGTGTTGTACAAACACTTCTTGAACTCTGTCAGGCTTGCTGCTGTGACCACTTTCCTGGGGAGCCCATTTCAGTGCCCCCTCTGGGTAAAGAACCTTTTCCTAATATCTAACCTAAACCTCCCCTGACACAACTTTAAGCTGTTCCCTTGGGTCCTGTCACTGGTCACTTGTAGTGGGTTGACCTTGGCTAGATGCCAGGTGCCCACCAAGCTGCTCTATCACTCCCCTTCCCAGTGGGACAGGGGAGAGAAAAATAAGATGGAAAACAACTAGTAGGTTGAAGAAAGGCAGTTTACTAAAGCAAGAAAAATGTGAAAGTTTGCACATGCATAAGCAAAGGGGGGAAAATTAATCTCTACTTCACATCAGTGAGCAATGTTCAGCCACTTCCCAGGAAGCAGGGCTTCAGCACGCGTAGCGGTTGCTCCAGAAGGCAAACACTGTAAAAAACCGAATGTCCCCGTTCCTTCTCCCTCCCTTAGCTTTTATATCTGAGCTGATGTCAGATGGTATGGAATATCCCTTTGGTTAATTTGGGTCAACTGGCCTGGTTGTGTCCCCTCCCATGATCTTGCCCACTCCCAACCTACTCATGGGGGGGTGGAATGTTGAGAGACAGTGCTGATGCTGTGCCAGCACTGCTCAGCTGTAGCCAAAACACTGGTGTGTTATCAACACCTTCTAACTACCAATGCAAAGCACAGCACTGTGAGAGCTGCTAAGGGAAAATGAACTCCAGCTCAGCCAGACCCATCATCACAGAGAAGAGATCAGTGTCTGCCCCTCCTCTTCCCCTCACAAGGAAGTGGTAGACTGCAATGAGGTCTCCCCTCAGTCTCCTCCAGGCTGAACACACCAAGTGACCTCAGCTGCTCCTCATACAGCTTCACCTCAAAGCCCTTCACCATCTCTGTTGCCCTCCTTTCTTATATTGTGGTGCTCAAAACTGCACACAGTACTCATCTGGGTTTAAGACAATTTACAGGCTGGGCACTCCAAAATGAGTTACCTCTCCTTTTAGTTTTACCCACTCCCCTTTCACCAATAAGGAAAGATGAATTTTAGAAGACCTAAGTGGAAAATATTTTACTAAAAAAGACAAAACAGCAACAGGCAAAATAACAGTAATAATCACTAGATACAAAAGTGTTGAGTCCTGTGGACTCCCTGGAAACAGAGAAAACAAAATGGTGGAGAAGCCACTCCCCCCACCATGGCACCATCCTTAGACAAACACGTAGTCCAAGGGATAAAAGCAACATAGCAGATAAGCCCCTCCCCCAAAATGGAAGCTTCAGTAAAAGACTGTTGTCAAAGGGAGAAAGGCAAAATGGCAGAGAAGCCCCTTTCCGATTGCATGGCTGAGAGAAAGAACAAAGAGAAAAAAAATCCCACAGCAACTGAACCTCTGTGATTATAAAACTCCCTCTTCCCCTAAACAACAACCAACAGGGAACAAGGACAAAACAAAAAGAAACCTGGAGTCCAAAAACATTTAAATCCCCCTCAAGCCGTTTGCTTCATGCCACCCAAGAGTGTCTCTCCTGACAGTGGCAGCTCTGTCAACAGTGGTGGCTGGAATTCAGGCAGCTGCTGGAACTTGGGAATTGGGGCAGCAGCAAATGTTCGGTGTCAGTTTCTCTGCTTCTCTTTTGGCCAGCTAGACCCAGTTTGTGTTGGCACGTTAGTGTGTTAGGGTGGGGAAAGAAACGGTCTTCCTGGGCACCAAAACCAGCACCCCCTGGCTCTGACAGCTCCAGCTTCAGAGATGGGGGTTGCCCCTGGCAATCACAGACAAAAAGGTGTTGCCAGCTATTCTAATGGTACAGGAAAAACAAAAGAGAGCCTCTGCCTACTGGTGGGAGTGAAAGAGAGACTTCCTGTGTGTCTTGTCTCTGAAAGGCACTCCAGGACCCCCTGCCTCCATGATTCTGTTTCCAGCCCCTGGGTCTAAAAGGGACAGTAACAATCTTGGGCAAATGGCATAGCACAAATATGGAATACAATACACATTTTTGGGTTACTTAGGACAGTACTCAAGGTGAGGCTGTACCAGTGCAGTGTAGAGCAGGACAATCACCTCCCTTGCCCAGTTGGCGATGCTGTGCCTGATGCACCCCAGGACACAGTTGGCCCTCCTGGCTGCCAGGGCACTGCTGACTCATATTCAACTTGCCTTCACCCAGGATCTCCAGGTCCTTTTCTGGGGCACTGCTTTCCGGCATATAATTCCTCAGTCTGTATGTACATCCAGGGCTGCCCTGTCCCAGGTGCAAAATCTGGCACTTTCCCTTGTTAAACTTCATATGGTTTGGATTGCCTAGTCCTCTAATTTGTCGAGGTCTCTCTGCTGGGCCTCTATGCTTTTGAGGAAGTCAACAGACTCTTCCAGTTCTGTATCATCTGTGAACTTGCTTAGTATCTCTTCCAGTCCTTCATCCAAGTCATTTATGAAAATATTTAAGAGCACCAGGCCTAAGATGGAGCCCTGTGGAACCTCACTAGTGACAGGTCACCAGTCTGATGTCACCCCACTCAGTATAACCTTTTGCACCTGACCTGTGAGCCAGTTACTCACCCACTGCATCATGTGTTTATTCAGAAGGATCTGTGAGAGATGGTATTGAAAGATTTACTGAAATCCAAAAAGATGACATCAGTTGGCTTTCCTAGATCAACTAGGTGGGCTGCAATGTTGTAGAAGGAAATCACGTTTGACAAGCAGGACTTTCCAAATCATGCAGCTGTGCTGGCTGTGCCTGATGACTGTGTTGTCCTTCAGGTGTTTTCAATACCTTCCAGAATAATCTTTTCCATTATTTTACTGTGCAGTGAAGTGAGACTGACAGGTCTGTAGTTTCTCTTTTTGAATATCAGGACAACATTTGGCAGCTTCTAGTCATCTGGGACCTCTCCAGATTCCCAAGACTGTTAAAAAATCATTGAGAGAGGTTTTGCGATAACATCAGCCAGATCTTTGAGGAGTCCCATCAGGCCCCATAGATTTCTAGGGACTGGAGAAAAGGAAACTGAGGGAGTGCCCTCATTGCCCTCTACAGCTTTCTGGTGAGGGGAAGTGGAGAGGGAGGTGCTGATCTCTTCTCCCTGGTATCTAGTGATAGGATGCATGGGAATATCTCAAAGCTGCATCAGGGGAGGTTCAGGCTTGATATGAGGAAAGATTTCTTTACTGAGAGGGTGGTCAAACCCTGGAACCAGGTTTCCTAGAGAGGTGGCTGATCCTCCAAGCCTGTCAGTATTTAAGAGACTTTTGGACAATGCCCTTAATACTGTGCTTGAAGTTTTGGTCCGCAGGCAGAGACCACACAGTTGGACTAGATGATCGTTATAGTTTCCTTTTCAGTTGGAAATACTCTATCCTAAGTAGGGCACCAGTATGTCTAGTGGGTGCTTTGGAGACAAATGCCTTAATAATGTTATGTGCCCGTGTAAGACCCCAAAAACCTCACTCAATGAGACACTTAAAAGGGCTTACAGTTTTTCATGTACTCTGAGTTAGATACACAGGAGAAATACCGACAAGATATTCTCAAGAGGTCAAAAACAGCAAAAAACTTTACTGGCAACTTTAGAAAATCAGAGAACTTTGGCAAAAGGTTTACAGCAGCATTTAATCAACATAAAGCATTCCACAAAGCCTTAACTTAGCCCATTTAACTTAGCAAACTCTAAGGCTGTCTAATTTAAAGTTACTCAAAATGTTACTCAAAACCCCGAGGGAATTAGAGGAAAAAGACAGAAAAAATATAGAAAAGAACAAATATAGCTACCACTCTTGGTTCCAGCAGTGTTCAGCTGATAGAAATTCCAAGAGGAGGTAGGGTCAGGATGTACTCACCGCATGTCCTGGGTTAAATACCCTTTGGCTTTCCTGAGTCTTTCCCCCAGGTGGGACTTCCGGCCATCTGGCCACTTAAGAGATGGGTTAGGAGCTCCAGAGGTGGGGTGTGGAGCATTTCCTCTGGTGTGCCAGTGATTAGCAGCCACTGCAGGGCTGGGATACAGGCTCAGGAGGGATGAGGTGTACGAGGCAGTACATTGCCTCCCCAAAGGCAAGGCACAACCTGCCCCTTCCATCACACCTCCACTCCTCCGAAATGCTTCAAGCCAGCAATCTCCTCCAGTCTCTCATAGCCCCCATACCCCCTTTCACTCAGCTTTTATTGCAGAGCATGATGTCATATGGTATGAAATATCCCATTAGTCAGTTTTGTTTGGCTATCCTGACCTTTAGGGTTGGTGGGTGAGGGGGGTAAGAGAGAGCCTTGATGCTGTGCAAGCACTGCTCAACAGTAGCCAAAACATTGGTGTGCTACAAATACAAAGCACAGCACTGAGGGCTGCCATGAGAAAAGTTAACTCCATCCCAGCCAGACCAAACAAAATCTCTACCCTTTTTTTTCATACCATTTGAGTCATGCTTAGGGCCTACATAATTTCATACATTTACATATCTTATTATCCCCTTATATCTATATCACAAAATAGATACGGTTGGAAGGAACCACAGTAGAGTAATCTGCCCCAACCTCCCTGCTCAAGCAGGGTCTTCTCATTCTGGAGGTAATTCTCATTCTGGAAATCCCCTCTTACGGATGTTTTCAATTTATGCTATATGCTTAATCCATCTTTATACCTGTCTTGGTTTAGGGCAAATTTGGGAGGAAACCTCCCAAATGGGGATCCCTCTGGGAAGCAAACTGAAACAGCCCCTCCCCTCCTACTGGTTCGGGAAAAAAATCTCATTAGAGATGAGTGGAAAAAAACCCTATTTATTTAACAAACAAAGTGCCTACAAACATAAAAATGAATAATATGAAACAATAAAACCTGGCAAAATCGAGAAAGTCTTTGCCATGGGAGCTCAGCTCGCTCAATCTGTTATCAGTTTTTTTGGCGCTGAAAAATGCCGTCCTGTGTTGTATTGCAATAAGTAGTTAATCCATTCCTGTTATTATATTGCACTGGATAATTATTATACTTGCACATGGTATCTCCTGAAAAAACCCTCTAGTTTGGTGCATTTTGGTTTGTTCCTTCCCCCCCACCCCTTTCCCCTCCCCCTGGCTCAATTCCTATTGGCTGTGGTTTCCGCCCCTTNTGCGCTTCTCTTTTCTCCCCCTTCGCTCTTGGAACCAGTCTTAAAGCTACAGAACACAATATCTAACAGACAGAACAGACGATTTGGGGATACAAGCATCATAAAGTCACCCTAGGGCAATAGCAAACATACAGATTTATACATTCCCATTAACTACTATTCCCTGTTTCTTTAGACATAGGTAGATATCATTTTCCCATTCCAGAAGATTCTGCCATTTCCCCAAATCTTCATAAGAATTGACTATGACTTGGGCCCCATCTGTCAAGGTGGTCTCTTAGGACAGGAGAAGCAGCATGTTCGATTGTTGGGTGCAAACACCCGCTTGGTTTGAGTCATCACTGCACTCACCCAGTTCCTTGTGAAGCTCACTCTTGGTTGGTTGAAGTAGTCCCTGATTTGTTACTTTCTACATCATACAACTTGCATCACAGATTATTATCCCCCAAGGTTAAATCTCCTTGAGGCACACACTGGATCTTCCCATGCTTCTGCATCACCCACCAATTGCACCAAGATCCATGAATGGGTTTGCCTTTTTCCAAGGGAAAAGTCCACATTGCCTTCCCCAGCTAATTTCCTTTTTCCTCAAATTCTGCTAAATTTAGAACCCGGTGCCCAATGCTCTCAATATAGTGTTTAATGATCCATTAAATTTCTCAGTCTTTCTGGAAGCTCGTGGATGAGAGGGCATGTGATAAAAGCACTCAGTGCCATGTTCCTTGGCCCAGGAGTTTATGAGGCTATTTAAAAAATGAGTTCCTCTGTCCAACAGTTTTCTCTGGGGTATGTCAGAATCCTAGAATGGTTTTGGTTGGAAGAGACCTTAAAGACCATCTAGTTGCAACCTCCCTGCCATGGACAGGGAAACTTCCACTAGACCAGGTTGCTCAGAGCCCCATCCAACCTGGCCTTGAACACCTTCAGGAATGGAGCATCCACAGCCTCTCTGGGCAACCTGTGCCAGTGCCTCACCACCCTCTGAGTAAAGAATTTATTCTGAATATCTAATCCTAAACCTGCTGTCTTTTAGTTTAAAATCATTGCCCCTTGTCCTGTCACTATCTGCCATATAAAAGTCCCTCTCCCTCCTTTTTATAAGCCCCCTTAAGCTGCTGCAAGGCTGCTGTAAGGTCTCCCCCAAGCCTCTTCTCATGGCTGAAAAACCCCAGCTCTCTCCACCTGTCTTTGTAGGAGAGGTGCTCCATCCCTTGGATCATCTTTGTGGCTCTCCTCTGGACCTGCTCTAACAGGTCAACATCTTTCTTGTGCTGAGAACCCCAGAGCTGGATGCATTACTCCAGGTGGGGTCTCACAAGGGCAGAGTAGAGGGGGAGAATCACCTCCCTCGACCTGCTGGCCACACCTCTTGATTCAGCCCAGGATGCAGTTGGCCTTCTGGGATGCAAGTGCATGCTGCTGGCTCATGTACAGCTTTTCATCCATGAGAACTCCCAAGTCCTTCTCCACAGGGCTACTCTCAATGAGTTCTCCCAGTCAGTGCTCATGTCTGGGATTGTCCTGACCCAGATACAACACCTTGCACTTGGATTTGTTGAAATTAATGAGGTTCTCATGGGCCCAATTATCAGGTTTGACCAGGTCCCTCTGGTTGGCATCCCTTCCTTCTGTTGTGTCAGCTGCACTGCTCAGCTTGGTGTTATCTGCAAACTTCCTGAGGGCGCACTCGATCCCATTGTCTATGTCACTGATTAAGATTAAAGAGCACAGGTCCCAAGACAGAGCCCTGAGGGACATCACTCATCACTGGCCTCCACCTGAACATAGAGCCATTGACTGCAAGTCTCTGGCTGAGTCCATCCAGCGAATTCCTTATCCACTGAATAGTCCATACATCAGATCCATGTCTCTCCAATTTGGAGATAACGATGTCATGTGGGAGTGTATCAAATGCCTTACAGAAGTCTAGATAGATTACATCAATCATTCTTCCCTTGTTGACCATTGCTATCACTGTCATAGAAGGCCACCTTATTGGTCATGCACAGTCTGCCCTTAGTGAAGTCATGCTGGCTATCTTGGATCACCTCCTTGTCTTTCATATGCCTTAACATTGCTTCCATGAGGCTCTGCTCCATGATCTTCCCAGGCACAGGGGTGAGACTCACCAGTCTATAGTTCCCTGGGTCTTCTTTTCTTCCCTTTTTAAAAACAGGAGCAATGTTTCCCTTTTTCCAGTCACGAGGGACTTAGACTGCCATGACTGTTCAAATTTCATGCAGAGTGGCTTGGCAACATCATCAGGCAGTTCCCTCAGGACCCTGGAATGCATGTCATCAAGCCCCATAAACTTGTGACTATTCAGCTTCACTGAGTGGTTCTGAACCTGCTCTTTGCATACAGTGGGAGGGACTTCGCTCCCCCAACCTCCACCTAGAAGTTCAGGAACTTGAGAGATGTGGAAAGCCTGACTGCCAGTAAATACTGAGGTTACATATTCTTATTCCACTGGCTGTGCATTTCCTTCTTACTCCTCAGTTTGAAGAGCAGATCCTTGCTTAGCTGTGCAGGTTTCCAGCCTGCTGTGGTAGGTTGACTTTGGCTGGATTCCAGGTGCCCTTCAAGCCACTCTACCACTCCCCTTCCCAAAAGGATAAGGGAAAGGAAATTATATAGAAAAAAACTCTTAATTTGAGATACGGCAGTTTACTAAAGCAAAAGCGAAAGTTTGGGCAGACATAAGCAAAGAAAATAAAGTGAATTCTCTACTTTCCATCAGCAGGCAACATTCAGCTGCTTTCTGGGAAGCAGGACTTCACCATGCGGATCAGTTATTCCAGAAGACAAAACCTGAAAATAATGAATCCTGCTCCCACCCCATTCCTCCTACTTCCCTTAGCTTTTATATCTGAGCTGACATCATGTGGTATGCAATATCCCTTTGGTAAATTTTGGTTGGCTGTCCTGCTTGTGTTCCCTCCCATGATCTTGCCCACCCCCAGCTCCTTGATGGAAGGGAAATGTTGAGAGACAGCGTTGATGCTATGCCAGTGCTGCTCAGCAGTAACCAAAACACTGGTGTGTTTTCAACACCTTTCGAGCTCCCAATGCAACGCACAGCACTGTGAGGGCTGCTATGGGGAAATGAACTCCAGCTCAGCCAGACCCAATACAATCTCCACCCCTTATTCCACAGCATTTGCATCATACTCAGATCCCACATAATTTATAAATCTTTTAACTGTTCCATTGTATTTATTTCTCGTTACTGGAATCCCTTGTTACCCACACATACAGCTTAAACTACATGCTTAAACCATCTCTTTACCCAGCATACAGATTTGTACATTTTCATTAACTACTATCCCCTGTCCCTTCACAGATAGGTATTATTTTCTCATTTCATGGGCTTCCTCCACGCCTCTAGATCCATGACTTGGGCTCCATTTCATCAGTATGGGTACTCAGTACAGGAGAAGAAAACAATCGAGTGTTGGGCACTGACACTGGCCCTGCCCAGGTCGTCATCACACTCTCCTTGCTCCTTGCAAAATTCATTCTTTATCAGTTCATGTAATTCCTGCTACTTTACTTCCTGCAACATACAACTTACACCACAGATAATCTTTCCCCCCAAGGTTAAATCTCCTTGAGGCATGCACCAGGTCTCCCCATCCTTCTGCATTACCCACAAAGTACACCCTGGTCCTTGGGCAAAGACAGTCCCATGAATGGGTCTGTCTTTTCCCATGGGAAGAGAAATCCACACCAACTTCCTCAGTCTCTTTGCTACATGCACTACAGGGACCTTATCTCCTCCCACAGCATATAGGGGTTTTGTTTGGGCAGGACCAGGGCAGTTAGCAGATCCTCTGGTGTTAACCAGCCAAGTGGCTTCTGCTAAATTTGCATCCCAGTGCTTCCATGCCCCATTGCTCAGCAGTCTCAGCATAGTCTTCAGCAGTCCATTATACCTCTCAGTCTTTCCAGAGGCTTGTGGGTGGTAAGGGATGTGATATATCCACTCACTACCATGTTTCTTTGCCCAAGAGTTTATGAGGTTATTTTGAAAATTAGTCCCATTGTGTGATTCATTTCTCTCTGGGGTACCATGTCACCACAAAATGTTTTTTTAAGACCTAAGATGGTGTTTTGAGCAATGCTATCATTTACAGGGTGTTTCCAGCCAATCAGTAGATGTCTCCACCATTGTATGTAGCTCTTGCCTTGGCATGTTCATGGCAGTGGTCCAATATAGTCAATTTTCCAGACCTTGCCATATCGGAAACCTAGCCACTGCCCTCTGTTCCAAGATTATACTCACGTGGCTTGCTTGATTGCAGCACGTTTCACATTCATGAATAACCTGTGGGATGACCTCCATGGTCAGGTCCACCCCTTGATCACAAGCCCATCTGTATGTAGCATCCCTTCCTAGATGCTGTGATGTTTTATGAGCCCATTGGGCAATAAATAGCTCACCCTTTTGCTCCTAGTCTAGGTCAACCTGAGCTATTCCAATCTTGGCAGCCTTATCTACCTGTTCACTTATTGGATGCTTTTCAGTGGCATGATCTTCGGGCATTTGACCATCTACATGACGTACCTTTAGAGCCATGTTTTCTACCTGTGTAGTGATGTCCTGCCAGAATGCAGCAGCCCAGATGGGTTTACCACTGCATTGCCAATTGGTCTTCCATTGCTGCAGCTACCCCCATAGGGCATTAGCCACCATCCAAGAGATGGAGTGTAGGCCACTTTTCTCGCTCAGCAATCTCTAGGGCTAGTTGAATGGCTTTCACCTCTGCAAATTTACTTGATTCACCTTCCCCTTCAGCAGCCTCAGTGACTTATCGTGAGGGACTCCACACAGCAGTTTTCCGCCTCTGACGGTTTCCTATCACATGGCAGGATCCATCAGTAAACAGAGCATAGCCTCTTTCATTTTCTGCTAACTCGTTATGTGGTAGTGCTTCTTGGACATGAGCCACCTCCTCAGGCAATGGTTCAAAATCTCTGCCTTCTAGCTATTCCATTTTCTCTTCCAGGATTCCTGGGCAACTGGGTTACCCCAGTCAGGCTCATTGTTTAATCAGTGCTGCCCACTTACTCCATGTAATGCTGGTTGCATGATATGTTGAGGAGATGTTTCCTTTGAACATCCAGTGTAGCATGGGCAATCGTGGCACCAAGAGGAGACACGCTTCTGTCCCAACAACTTCTGAGGCAACTTGAATCACCTCATAGGCTGCTAATATCTCTCTTTCAGTTGGACTATAGTGAGCTTCAGATCCTTGGTAACCCTGGCTCCAAAACCCTCATGGTCAACCTCAGGTTTCCCCTGAGGTCCTTTGCCAGAGGCTCTAGGTGAGGCCCTGCTCCCCAGCTGCAGTGTAAAGTACATTTTGCACAGCAAGGCCTGTCTGAACAGGCCCAAGAGCTTACCGCATGAGGTATTTCCTGTTTGATCTGCTCAAAGGCATGTTGTTACTCAAGGCCCCACTCAAAATGGTTCTTTTGGGTCACTTGATAGAGGGGCTTACAAGCTGGCTATAACCTGAAATATGCATTTCCCAGAACCCCACAAGGCCTAAGAAATCTTTTGTTTTCTTCTTGTTAGCAAGTGGAGACTGCTGCTATTTTGTTAACTATCTCCATAGGTGTGTGATGGCATCCATCCTGCCAATTTATTCCCAGGAACTGGATCTCTTGTACAGTTCCCTTTACTTTTTTTAAGGCAAGACCAGCTTTCAGAAGAATTTGGATTATTTTCTTCCCTTTCTCAAAAACTTCTGCTGTATTGCCCTACACAGTCCTATCATCAGTGTATTGCAGGGATTTCAGAGCTTCACCCTGTTCCAGTGCAATCTGGATCAATCCATGGCAAATAGTGGGGCTGTGTTTCCACCTCTGGGACAGTCGATTCCAGGTGTACTGGACACCCCTACAAGTAAAAGCAAACTGTGGCCTGCATTCTGCTAACAGAAGAACTGAGAAAAATGCATTAGCAATATCAATTGTGGCACCATTTGGATGCCTTTGACTCCAGCTCATATTGGAGTTCCAGCATGTCTGGTACAGCAGCACTCAGAGGTGGCATGACTTCATTCAGGCCCCGATAGTCTACTGTCAGCTTCCATTCTCCATTAGACTTTTGTACTGGCCATATGGGGCTGTTAAAGGGTGAGCAGGTCCTGCTGATCACTCTTTGGCTTTCCAGTCGATGAATTAGTTTATGGATGGGAATTACGGAGACTTGGTTGGTGCAATATTGCCACCAGTGCACCTTTTTGGTAGCAATTGTTACTTGCTGGTCTTCAACTTGTAGCAATTCCAACTCACCTTGGCCTCTAACACAGAACTCTTGGCATCCTTCTGTGACTTCAGAGATCCAGATTCCAGGTTTCAGCACCAAAAAAGACTGTACGGGGTAGACCCTTTCTGGATGCCAAGCACCCACCAAACCCACTCTATCACTCCCCTCAGGAGCTGGACAGGGAGGAGAAAATATGACAAAGGGTTCATGAGGTTAGATAAGGACAGAGAGGGATCACTCACCAAACACTGTCACTGGCACAACAGGCTCAAATTAAAGATATTAATTGAATTTATTGCTAACAGATAGCAAGATGATGAGAAGTAAAATAAACCTGTAAAAACACCTTTCCCTCTCCCCTCTCCTTCCCAGCTCCTCTTCCTCCTCCCCAGTGGCACAGGGAGACAGGGAATGGGGGTTACTGTCAGTTCATCACAGGTTGTTTCTGCTACTGCTCAGGGAGAGGGGTCGTTCCTCTGCTCCAGCATGGGATCCCTCCCATGGGAGAAAGTTCTCCATGAACTTCTCCAATGTGAGTCCATTCCACAGGCAACAGTCCTCCTCAAACTGCTGCAATGTGAGTCTCTTTTCATGGGGTGCAGTCCTTCAGGAACAGGCTGCTCCAGCATGGGTCCCCCACAGGATCACAAGTCCTACCAGGAAACCTGCTCCAGCGTGGGCTCCTCTCTCCATGGGTCTGCAGGTCCCTGCCAGGACCCTGCTCCAGCACAGGTTTCCTACAGATTCACAGTCTTCTTTCAGGCATTTGCCTGCTCTGGTGTGGGTCTCCTCCATGGGCTGCAGGTGGACCTCTGCACCCCCAGGATCCTCCATGGGCTACAGGGGGACAGCCTGCTTGGCCACGGTCTGCACTATGGGCTGCAGGGAAGTTTCAGATCCGGCACCTGGAGCACCTCCTGCCTCTCCTTCTGCACTGACCTGGGTGTCTGTAGAACTGTTCGTCTCACATATTCTCACTCCTCTCTTCTCTTGCTGCAATTACAACTGCACAACAACTTTTTTCCCCTTCTTTTTAAATATGTTATCACTGAGGCATTGCCACCATTTCTAACTGGCCCAGCCTTTTTAGCAGTACATCCATCTTGGAGACGGCTGGTATTGGCTCTGCTGGAAATAGAGGAAGCTTCTGGCAGATCCTCACAGAAGCCACCCCTGTAGCCCCCTCTGCTACCAAAACCTGGCCATGCAAACCCAATACATTCCACTCCTCTCCTCTGTGAATTACATATTTAAGAATTATCACTAAAATTCACATTCATTGTATAACATGCTCTCACATCAACAAAACTAACCAAAGAAAGCTAGACAAAAATTCCCCCCACAAAAATCAAAATAACATTATCACAACGCAGAACCAAAGGGAAAATTCACACAAAATCCACCCCTTGTCCCTTCACCAGAATTACTACAAAAGCTCCCCATGATCATTCTGCTCTCTAAGATTGTCCATGGAGGACCACAGGGATGCAGACTGCACCCTGTGGAAGAGAGCAGCAATTCGTGGAGAATTCTTGCCCGTGGGATGGATTTACATTGGAGAAGTTCGTGGAGAACTGTCTCCCGTGGGAGGGACCACATGCTGGACCAGGGGNTACAGATTCACAGTCTTCTTTCAGGCATTTGCCTGCTCTGGTGTGGGTCTCCTCCATGGGCTGCAGGTGGACCTCTGCACCCCCAGGATCCTCCATGGGCTACAGGGGGACAGCCTGCTTGGCCACGGTCTGCACTATGGGCTGCAGGGAAGTTTCAGATCCGGCACCTGGAGCACCTCCTGCCTCTCCTTCTGCACTGACCTGGGTGTCTGTAGAACTGTTCGTCTCACATATTCTCACTCCTCTCTTCTCTTGCTGCAATTACAACTGCACAACAACTTTTTTCCCCTTCTTTTTAAATATGTTATCACTGAGGCATTGCCACCATTTCTAACTGGCCCAGCCTTTTTAGCAGTACATCCATCTTGGAGACGGCTGGTATTGGCTCTGCTGGAAATAGAGGAAGCTTCTGGCAGATCCTCACAGAAGCCACCCCTGTAGCCCCCTCTGCTACCAAAACCTGGCCATGCAAACCCAATACATTCCACTCCTCTCCTCTGTGAATTACATATTTAAGAATTATCACTAAAATTCACATTCATTGTATAACATGCTCTCACATCAACAAAACTAACCAAAGAAAGCTAGACAAAAATTCCCCCCACAAAAATCAAAATAACATTATCACAACGCAGAACCAAAGGGAAAATTCACACAAAATCCACCCCTTGTCCCTTCACCAGAATTACTACAAAAGCTCCCCATGATCATTCTGCTCTCTAAGATTGTCCATGGAGGACCACAGGGATGCAGACTGCACCCTGTGGAAGAGAGCAGCAATTCGTGGAGAATTCTTGCCCGTGGGATGGATTTACATTGGAGAAGTTCGTGGAGAACTGTCTCCCGTGGGAGGGACCACATGCTGGACCAGGGGAAGGACTCCTCTACCTGAGCAGCAGCAGAAACAACTTGTGATGAACTGACTGTAATCCCTGTTCCCCATCTCTCTGAACCACTTGGGAGGAGGAGGTAGAGCTTGGGAAGCAGGGAGGGGTGTGGGGAAGGTGTTTTTAACATCTTATTTTACTTTTCATTATCCTGCTCTGATTTTGTTAATAAATTCAATTAATATCTCTAATTTGAGTCTGTTTTGCCCATGATGGTAATCGGTGACTGGGCTCTCTGTGTCCTTGTCTAACCTCATGAACCTTTTGTTATATTTCCTCTCCCCTGCCCAGCTAAGAAAGGGAGTGATAGGGAGGGTTTGGTGGGTATCTGGCATCCAGCCAGGGTCTACCCACTACACCTACCTTGCTCGATTTCCTACCTACTGCAATGAGAGCTCTTTCCCTCTGAGAAAAGTGGCCTTTAAGAGCTGCCAGCTCTAGTCAGCCCCTCTGTCCTTANTGCCAGCGCGATTGATCCCCTCTGTCCTTAAGGGCAGTTTCCCAGGGCATCTCATTCACCAACTCCTTAAACATCTGAAAGCTTTCTCTTCCAAAGTTCAGGGTCCTAACTTTGCTTCTGACCAGCCTCACACTCCTTGAGATCACAAGCTCAACCAGGGCATTGTTGCTACAGCCCAGGCTGCCTCCAATCTTAACTCCTTTAATGAACTCATCTGCTTTTCTGAGTACCAGGTCCAGTAATGCCTCACCTCAGGTTGGTTTGTCTAATACCTGGGCCAGAAAGTTGTCCTCTACACACTCCAGGAGTCTCCTGGATTGCTTATAGCCAACTGTATTGCTTTCCCAGCAGATGTCCAGGTGGCTGAAATCTCCCATCAGGACAAGAGACTGCGAGTGTTGTTTCCTGCAGCTGGAGCAAGAAAGCCTCGTCAACAGGCTCCCCTTGATTGGGCAGCCTATAGTAGACCCCAACCACAAGGTGTCCTTTATTGGTCTGGTCCTTGATTTNCTCATGAACCTTTTGTTATATTTCCTCTCCCCTGCCCAGCTAAGAAAGGGAGTGATAGGGAGGGTTTGGTGGGTATCTGGCATCCAGCCAGGGTCTACCCACTACACCTACCTTGCTCGATTTCCTACATACTGCAATGAGAGCTCTTTCCCTCTGAGAAAAGTGGCCTTTAAGAGCTGCCAGCTCTAGTCAGCCCCTCTGTCCTTAAGGGCAGTTTCCCAGGGGATCTCATTCACCAACTCCTTAAACATCTGAAAGCTTTCTCTTCCAAAGTTCAGGGTCCTAACTTTGCTTCTGACCAGCCTCACACTCCTTGAGATCACAAGCTCAACCAGGGCATTGTTGCTACAGCCCAGGCTGCCTCCAATCTTAACTCCTTTAATGAACTCATCTGCTTTTCTGAGTACCAGGTCCAGTAATGCCTCACCTCAGGTTGGTTTGTCTAATACCTGGGCCAGAAAGTTGTCCTCTACACACTCCAGGAGTCTCCTGGATTGCTTATAGCCAACTGTATTGCTTTCCCAGCAGATGTCCAGGTGGCTGAAATCTCCCATCAGGACAAGAGACTGCGAGTGTTGTTTCCTGCAGCTGGAGCAAGAAAGCCTCGTCAACAGGCTCCCCTTGATTGGGCAGCCTATAGTAGACCCCAACCACAAGGTGTCCTTTATTGGTCTGGTCCTTGATTTTTACCCACAAGCTCTCAACCTGTTTGTGGCTGTTTGTCAGAGGAAACTCTTTACAATCAATCAATTTTTTAGCATAGAGGACAACATGCCCACCCCTCCTTCCCAGCCTCTTCTGAAAAGCTTGTAGACCTCAGTTGCAGTGCTCCAGTTGTGTGATTCACCCTACCATGTTTCTGTGATATCAATTAGATCATAGTTTTCTAATTGTACCATGGTTTCTAACTCCTCTTACTTGTTTCCCATGCTGTGTGCATTGGTGCAGAGACACTTCAGCTGGCCTGTCAACTTCTTCAGGTTTTCAGGGGTGCCCTCTCATTTCTGTGGCATGTTGACACAGAAATTGCTTTTCAAGACCCAAGATGGTGTTTTGAGCAGTGGCATGGTTTACAGGGTATGTTTCTATTCAACCAGTAGTCGCTTCCACCATGGTATGTAGCAGTTGCCTTGTCATGTTTGTGGCAGTGGTCCAATGTAGTCAATTTGCCAGGCCTCACCATGCTGAAAATCCAGCCACTGCTCTACATTCCAGGGAGACTTTACTCATGTGGCTGGCTTGATTGTGGTGCATGTTCCATATTCATGAGTGACCTGTGTGATGGCCTCAATGGTCAGGCCCTCCTTTCTCCAATTTTTGTTGCATTTCTCCCTAGCTTTCCCAATGTTTCATGGGCCTATTGAGCTACAAGTAGTTCACCCTTCTGCTCCCAGTTTAGGTCCACCTGAGCCACTTAAATTTTGACAGTCTTCTCTACCTGTTTTTTGTTTTGATGTTCTTCAGTGGCATGGGTTTTGGGCATGAGAGCATTGACATGCTGTACCTTCACAGCAATATTTTCTACTTGAGCAGCCATGTCTTGTCACAGCGTGTCATGGTCCTTCTGGATCTCTCAAATTTTCAGGACAACATACTCAGTAAATTAAGTTTTATCTTATAAAAGAAATATACCAAACCTGACAAAAAAAGGGGTCAATCCCCTTTGCACAAACTAGTTTATCAAGTGAATTCACTTATTTGCCATCATAAGGTTTCATAACTTATAACCCATAACTCTGAACTCGTGCACCTATGAGCAAGATGGTTACTTAGCTGATGGTGGGAGTGCTCATCCTTCTTGTTCCATCACAGTGCCCCATCCCCTGTATCACATTAGGAAGCATGAAAGCCTCAGCAGTCCAGCTGCTGTTGGATCCACTTCAAAATCTTTTTGGATAAGCTGATGGATTTATAACTTCTAACTTAGACTCATAGAATCATAGAATATGCTGAGTTGGAAGGGACCCATTATGATCATCAAGTCCAACTCCTGGCCCTGCACAGGATGCCTCAAGAATCACACCATGTGCTTGAGAGCATTGTCCAAACACTTCTTGAACTCTGTCAGGCTTGGTGCTGTGACCACTTCCCTGGGGAGCCTATTCCAGTGCTCAACTACCCTCTGGGTGAAAAATCTTTTTCCTGATATCCAACCTAAATCTCCCTGACTCAGCTTCATGCCATTTCCTTGAGTCCTGTCACTGGTCATGAGAGCGAAGAGATTGGCACCTGCCCTTCCACTTCCCCTCGTGAGGATGTTGACAACTGCAATGAGGTCTTCCCTCAGTTTCCTCCAGGCTGAACAGACTAAGTGACCACAGTCACTGTTCATATGGTTTCCCCTCCAGACTTTTCACCATTTTCATGGCTCTCCTTTGGATGCTCTCTAATAGTTTATTGCCTTTTTTTATATCGTGGTGCCCAAAACTGCACACAGTACTTGGGGTGAAGCCGCACCAATGCAGAGTTTTCTTGGTTTGAGACAATTTAAAGAACACTCTGGAATGAGTCATCTCCTCTAAGGGTTCCAACAAATCCCTTTCCACCAATAAGAAATAAATACTGATAAATGAAAGTGAAAAAAACAATGGTTTATTAATAAACAGAATGCCAACAGGCAGGGGAAAACATAAATAAAAAATAACTGCTAGGTATCAAACTGCTAGACTCACCACCCCAAGACTAGAGTTTTTTTATCTCAACCCATGAGTTTTCTCACTTTTACTCTTCTGATTCTCTCCCCTATCCCACTGGGTGAGAGCGAGCGAGTGGGCAGCTGTGTGGTACGTGCTGGTTGTGGTTAAACCATGACAGTCTTATTCAAAATAGTTCTTTTGGGTTACTTGATAGTGAAGGCTCAAAAGCTGACTATAACCTGGAATAAGCATTCTCCAGAATCCCACCAGGACTAGGAAATCTCAATTCTTCCTTGTTAGCTGGTGGAGACATAGTTCCTATTTTATTGTTCACATTCTTAGGGGTGTGAGGATGTCAGTCCTGCCATTTTGCTCCCAAGAAATGGATTTTCTGTGCAGGTCCATTGACATGGCTTTTTTTTAATGACAAACCAACTTACAGAAGAATCTGAATTATTCTTTTTCTCATCTTAAAATGCTTCTATTTTGTTTTCCCGCACACTGATTTTGTTGGTGTATTGTAAATGTTCAGGGGCATCATCCTGTTGCAGTGCAGTTTGCATTAGTCCATCACAAATGGAGGGGCTGTGCTTCCACCCCTGGGGCAGTTGATTCCAGGTGTATTTGATACTCCTCCAAGTGAAAGTAAACTGTAACCTGCAATCTGCTGCAAAAGGAGTTGAGACGAAACCCAAACATATAACCTGTCTACCTTTGACTCCAGTTCATATTGGAGTTCTGGTGTGTCTGGTATGGCAGCACTCAGTGGTGGTGTGACTTCATTTAAGATTGTCTTGGTTTGAAAGACAGGTGTCTGCTAGGGAAAAGCCGGGGCCTCCCTTGGAATGGAGAATTCAAAACCCCTCCCTCCAGATTATTATAATTTATAAAATTAAAGGGGCTCTCAGGCAGAGGTATGGGGGTAGGAATAACAGTTCTTTACTAATATACAAATAACAAAGCAAACAAACAGCTACAGCATTAATAATAAAATAGAACCAAGAACCTCGAGGGGCTTTTACTCCACAAAGCCTGGGGCAGTCTGTTCCCAGCAGCCCTGAGAGCACCAAGCTGGAAGAGCAGAAGATGGATGGTAGATGAGGTAGATCAGAAGTTCTGCTGTGGTGGCTGGAACAGCAGGGGATGTCCTGGCAGGGCAGGAGTGCAAGGTCACAGTGTAGCAAAAAACCTCGAAGCAGGGCCAGAGAAGCGGCGGCGGCGGGACAGGNATGAGTGAGTCTTGCTGGTCATTTCTTGGTTCTCCAACTGATGAATTGGCTTATGTATGGGAGCCAGGGAGTTTCGGTTTGTGTGATTTTGTCACCAGTGCACTGTCCTGGTTGCAATTGACTCCTGCTGTTCTTTAACCCACAGCAACCCCTCAGCAGAAGGATTGCTTGAGAGGACAGGCAGGGTAGACAGCTGTTTAGCCTTGTGTCCTAATGGTGGCTACACCAAAAGCCCACTGATACCCTTTTAGGTCCTTGAAGTACCCTCTCTTGGGGTAGTCTATGTTATATATACATAGGGCATCCAAGCCAGCCAGAATAAGATGCATTTGCACTTGTCTCCTGTACACTGATGTTTACCAAAGCCTTGTACTTTTGTAGGTCTGATGTTTCAGGCCATCAAATCTACACATACTGTATACCCAGTCATCCCTTCCCTCCTTCTGGCTGAAGACAGGGACCCTCTCTTTCTGTTTCTGGTTGGAGTATTCACTGTCTGACCCTTCCATTGCCAGATGAGAAGTCCCCTCACCAGAGTCAAGGAAAAGGATTGCAGTCTTTCTTCTATGTGTGGGAGATTGACAATTGCCTTCTTGTGTCTGAACAGCAATTAAACTGATGTCCTTCTTGGATGGCCCCCTGTATTGGTTTGACATGGCCTGGTTTTTGGGTAGCAGGGGGGCCACAAAGATGGCTCCTGTGAGAAGCTTCTGGAAGCTTCCCACCATGTCTGGCAGAGCCAATGGCTGATGGCTCTGAAGATGGACATGCTGCTGGCCAAAACTGGGCCAATGAGAGAGGTTGGTAATGCCTCTGTGATGACATATTTAAGAAGGAAATCAAAACCAAGTCACAAGGTTTTGCTTCCAGTTGGAGAGGAGAAGGAGGTGAGAACATGTGAGGGAAAACAACATGGCAATACTAAGGTCAGTGGAGATAGAGGGGGAGGAGGTGCTCCAGGTGCCAGAGCCAAGATTCCTCTGCAGGCCGTGGTGAAGATCACGGTGAAGCAGGTTGTCCCCCTGCAGCCCATAGGTCCATGGGGCATGCAGAGATCCACCTGCAGCCCATAGGGGAGGTGCCCATGCCAGAGTGGGTAGATGCCTGGAGAAGGCTGTGATCCAGTGGAAGATCCAGTGGAGAGAGGGGGCTCCTGCCTCCAGGCTGGAGCAGCCTGTCCTTGGAGGACTACACCCTGTGGAAAGAGAAACCCATGTCGCAGTAGTTTTGGGAGGACTGTCTGCCTGTGGGGGGAGTTCACGCTGCAGCAGGTGTGATATGGCTGCTGCTCGTGAGAGTGGACCCATGCCGGAGAAGTTCACAGAATCACAGAATTTTTAGGTTGGAAGAGACCTTCAATATCATCGAGTCCAACCTATGTTCTAACACCTCAACTAGATCATGGCACTAAGTGCCACATCCAGTCTTATTTAAACACATCCAGGGATGGTGACTCTACGACCTCCCTGGGCAGATGGTTCCAGTATTTAACCACTCTTTCTGTGAAAAACTTCCTCCTTAAATCTAGCCTGTATCTCCCTTGGTGCAGCTTGAGACTCTGTCCTCTTGTTCTGTCTGTTGTTGCCCGGAGAAAGAGACCAACCCCCAGCTGACCACAACCACCCTTCAGGAAGTTTTAGAGAGTGATAAGGTCACCTCTGAGTCTCCTTTTCTCCAGGCTGAACAACCCCAGCTCCCTCAGTTGTTCTTCATACGGCTTGTGTTCCAAGCCCCTCACCAGCCTCGTTGCTCTCCTCTGGACACGCTCAAGCATCTCAAAGTCCTTCCTAAACTGAGGGGCCCAGAACTGGACACAGNTTGTTGCCCGGAGAAAGAGACCAACCCCCAGCTGACCACAACCACCCTTCAGGAAGTTGAAGTTCACGGAGGACTGTCTCCTGTGGGAGGGACCCCACAGCCTCACAGGGAAAGGACTCCTCTCCCAGAGCAGCGGAAGAAAATTTCGTTAATGAACTGACCGAAACCTCCATGCACTGTCTCCCTGCACTGTTGGTGGGAAGGAGGGAGGGGCTGGAGGGAAAAAGGTGTTTTAAGGGCTTATTTTACTTCTCATTATCCTCCTCTGACTCTGTTAAGAATAAATTTCACTTTGCAACCTTAAGTTGAAGCCTGTTTTGTCCTTGAGATGTTTTCTCCCGGTTCTTATCTCAACTCGTGAAGCCTTTGTTAACTTTTTTGTCCCTCTCCTCTGCCCAGCTGTGGCAGGGGAGGGTGAGCAAGCGACTCTCGTGGGTGCCTGGCATTGGGCCAGTGTCAAACCATGACACCCCCTTCTTAGAACCTGTCTTTTCTCAACCGAATACTAGCATACCCACTCTCAACCTTATCATGAAGTGCCACGTCTACTTGGTTTTTGAACATTTCCAGGGATGGTGACTCCACCAGTTTCCTGGGAAGCTTGTTCCAATGCGTAACCACTCTTTCAGTGAAGAAATTTTTCCTAATATCCAACCTGAACATCCCCTGGTGCAACTTGAGGCCATTTTCCCTTGTCCTATTGCTAGTTGCCTGGGAGAAGAGTCTGACCCCCTCCTTGCCACAACCTCCTTTCAGGTCGTTGTAGAGAGTGATAAGGTCTCCCCTGAGACTTCTTTTACCCAAAATAAACAATCCCAGTTCCCTCAGCTTCTCTAGACCCTTTATCAGCTTTGTTGCCCTTCTCTGGACATGCTTCAGCACCTCAATGTCCTTCTTGCAGTGAAGGGCCCAGAACTGGACACAGTTTTTGAGGTGTAGCCTCACCAGTGCCAAGTACATGAGGACAGTCACTTCCCTGGTCCTGCTGGCCACACTATTGCTGATACAAGCCAGGATGTCGTTGGCCTTCTTGGCCACCTGGGCACACACTGGCTCATGTTTAGCTGCTGTCAACCAACATCCCTCAGGTCCTTTTCTGCCGAGCAGCTTTCCAGTCACTCTTCCCCAAGCCTGTAGTGCTGCATGGGGTTGTCTTGACTCAAGTGCACAACTGAATGGTAGCAAACACCTAGGTTTTATGGTAATAAGATGCTGCTATCATATCCTGGGTAGTGGTTATCTTTCTGTACATGTTGTTGGGTTCAGAGGAAGATGAATGTGATTATCTGTTTTTAGTGAGAAGCTAAGCTACTTCATATTTGCAAAAATGTGCAGATTAAGGCAGTTTCTTGTGCTTAAATTAATAGTAAATCTCTTAAGTTATTGAAAGCATTATTTTGTAAGAATTTTTTAAAATATGGATGACTGAATTTATTAAATGAACAGTTACTAAGGTATAGCATATGCAAAGTTGACTCAACAAGCAGATTTTTATTACCTCTAAGTATGTGAATGCTTTAAAAACTCTTTTTTTATATAGAGTTCTTTCAAGAAAAGTTGTAGCAAAAGGATGAATAGAAATTAAGTCACATCTTTTCTATTTCCAAATAAGCAATAAACTTTTAGAAAGCTGGTTGGCTAAACTGTCATTGGTGTTTAGTGGTTCCATAGAGGGTAGAATACTGAAATTGAACTGTTTAATTCCTGCTTTCCTAATCCTTGTTCTTTTGTCATAGACAGATCATTTCAGAGTAAATATGCATCCAGGCTGCATGAGGGAGTAGAGCTCTGAAAGAATTCTTTAAAAACACTCTATGCATGTGTTTTTTGTGTCCTAGTGCCTAAGGTGTAAATAATTCTGTAATGAATGACTGTTAAAGGTTTGTGTATAGACAGNAGATGGTTCCAGTATTTAACCACTCTTTCTGTGAAAAACTTCCTCCTTAAATCTAGCCTGTATCTCCCTTGGTGCAGCTTGAGACTCTGTCCTCTTGTTCTGTCTGTTGTTGCCCGGAGAAAGAGACCAACCCCCAGCTGACCACAACCACCCTTCAGGAAGTTGAAGTTCACGGAGGACTGTCTCCTGTGGGAGGGACCCCACAGCCTCACAGGGAAAGGACTCCTCTCCCAGAGCAGCGGAAGAAAATTTCGTTAATGAACTGACCGAAACCTCCATGCACTGTCTCCCTGCACTGTTGGTGGGAAGGAGGGAGGGGCTGGAGGGAAAAAGGTGTTTTAAGGGCTTATTTTACTTCTCATTATCCTCCTCTGACTCTGTTAAGAATAAATTTCACTTTGCAACCTTAAGTTGAAGCCTGTTTTGTCCTTGAGATGTTTTCTCCCGGTTCTTATCTCAACTCGTGAAGCCTTTGTTAACTTTTTTGTCCCTCTCCTCTGCCCAGCTGTGGCAGGGGAGGGTGAGCAAGCGACTCTCGTGGGTGCCTGGCATTGGGCCAGTGTCAAACCATGACACCCCCTTCTTAGAACCTGTCTTTTCTCAACCGAATACTAGCATACCCACTCTCAACCTTATCATGAAGTGCCACGTCTACTTGGTTTTTGAACATTTCCAGGGATGGTGACTCCACCAGTTTCCTGGGAAGCTTGTTCCAATGCGTAACCACTCTTTCAGTGAAGAAATTTTTCCTAATATCCAACCTGAACATCCCCTGGTGCAACTTGAGGCCATTTTCCCTTGTCCTATTGCTAGTTGCCTGGGAGAAGAGTCTGACCCCCTCCTTGCCACAACCTCCTTTCAGGTCGTTGTAGAGAGTGATAAGGTCTCCCCTGAGACTTCTTTTACCCAAAATAAACAATCCCAGTTCCCTCAGCTTCTCTAGACCCTTTATCAGCTTTGTTGCCCTTCTCTGGACATGCTTCAGCACCTCAATGTCCTTCTTGCAGTGAAGGGCCCAGAACTGGACACAGTTTTTGAGGTGTAGCCTCACCAGTGCCAAGTACATGAGGACAGTCACTTCCCTGGTCCTGCTGGCCACACTATTGCTGATACAAGCCAGGATGTCGTTGGCCTTCTTGGCCACCTGGGCACACACTGGCTCATGTTTAGCTGCTGTCAACCAACATCCCTCAGGTCCTTTTCTGCCGAGCAGCTTTCCAGTCACTCTTCCCCAAGCCTGTAGTGCTGCATGGGGTTGTCTTGACTCAAGTGCACAACTGAATGGTAGCAAACACCTAGGTTTTATGGTAATAAGATGCTGCTATCATATCCTGGGTAGTGGTTATCTTTCTGTACATGTTGTTGGGTTCAGAGGAAGATGAATGTGATTATCTGTTTTTAGTGAGAAGCTAAGCTACTTCATATTTGCAAAAATGTGCAGATTAAGGCAGTTTCTTGTGCTTAAATTAATAGTAAATCTCTTAAGTTATTGAAAGCATTATTTTGTAAGAATTTTTTAAAATATGGATGACTGAATTTATTAAATGAACAGTTACTAAGGTATAGCATATGCAAAGTTGACTCAACAAGCAGATTTTTATTACCTCTAAGTATGTGAATGCTTTAAAAACTCTTTTTTTATATAGAGTTCTTTCAAGAAAAGTTGTAGCAAAAGGATGAATAGAAATTAAGTCACATCTTTTCTATTTCCAAATAAGCAATAAACTTTTAGAAAGCTGGTTGGCTAAACTGTCATTGGTGTTTAGTGGTTCCATAGAGGGTAGAATACTGAAATTGAACTGTTTAATTCCTGCTTTCCTAATCCTTGTTCTTTTGTCATAGACAGATCATTTCAGAGTAAATATGCATCCAGGCTGCATGAGGGAGTAGAGCTCTGAAAGAATTCTTTAAAAACACTCTATGCATGTGTTTTTTGTGTCCTAGTGCCTAAGGTGTAAATAATTCTGTAATGAATGACTGTTAAAGGTTTGTGTATAGACAGATGTTTCACTAGTTCTTCACAAGTGTTGGGAGGGAAATGACTAGAAATTGGAGTTTTAGTTTAAATTATATGTTGATAAAAGCACATTTTACTTTTTAAATTAAGTTGTTGCAAGCTCAGTTGGCACTAGTCAATTCTCCTATTCTTCCTATAGCCTGATTCCTTTTTAGTGGAATAGGGGAAGTGTGTGTTTTTAACACCAAACTTCAGATTCAGCTGTCATTTCAGTTTTAGTATGTCTTTTGAAATAACAATGGAAACAAAAAATTCGTCATAGGGCAAGTATACGGCAAAATGTCATTCAGGCCATTAGCCAGATATTGAATCTGGTTGTAATGTTGCTAATGTGGGACGCAGATCAAATAAGCAGTATTTATATTATTTTAATTTTAGACTAATGGTTAATAGCTGACACTGCTATTTATGAACCCTCCAAACCTGACCAAAACTGCAAGGATTTTTAAAATACATTATCTTGAAGAGCCTAAATTTCTTCTAGTTTTAGGGTTAGTTATAAAAATTGCAACCATGAATCTTTTTTCCGTCTGAAACCTGGAGGGAATTTCAGAAAGCTAATTTAGCGTGAGACTAAATTTTAAACCTATAATGAAAATGATCTGTTTTGTTCCCTCCCCCTCATCTCTTTCTGAATATGGTATGCATGTGTAGTTTCCCATTGCCATCTCTATTAACCTCATTTTTCTGTACTGTTTTCATCACTTCCATTTTGTATTCATGCTTTTAATTTTTGCATCTGTGTGTATAAACAGGTTTTTTATTCATTTTGGCAGAATCTTATGCCTATAACTAATTGCAAGCATCAGTTGACATATTGATAGTTTGTCCAGTTTAGTGAACTTGTAGTGTTATCATTGTCATTTATTTTATAATTAGTCTGCACATCTTCAGGTTTAGTGTTTTAAGTCTGGAATGACTAGTATGGTTCCTTCAGTAGTGGGATATAGGACTTTCCTGGTTTTGTTTGGGTTTTTTTTTTTCTTTTCTTTATGTAAAGAATTGCAGGGAGAAATAAAGCAGCATACCATTAAATAGAATGAAGAAAACTGATCAGGTGTTCCAATAGTGTTTCCAGCTTATTCAAAGCCCAGTACAGTGGGAGAAGCCATAATTTGTGAACTGTTGAACAAGACCAGCCAAGATGATCATCCTTTTTGCAGGCACTTCTAACTATTCATCAAAGAAAGATTAAGCACTTTGTAAAGCTCTGGACAGAGACCATCTAATTTCTACACCACAGTACTGGTGTAAATGTTATATCATCAGTGGTTATGTTCCCAATAAATTCTTTCTGAATCTTAAATTAAAAGCAAAGAATGAAAAATAAATATTATAAAAGCACACCATTCTTTTGATGAAAGTGAAGTTAGCCACCCCTTTTCCCCTTTTCTGTTCTTTTTTTTTTTTTTAGCAAGTCCACAAATGGAAAAATTAGCTGGCTCTGATTAGTTTGCTTGGGGAGGGGAAGGAATTAGTCTGGGATTTTTTTGTACATCTACATTTCTAGTACATCTACATTTTGGGAGGGGGAGGGGAAAGCAAGGGAGCAAGAGAGGACAGCATGTGGTTTGGAGAGTCTTGGCAGGGGCACTGAACTGGGGAGTACCATTCCTAAACCACAACAACCTGGCACTGAGGCTGGTGTCACTGGCAGCATTTTGGGTTCTTTGATCATGGGTTGGTGTACACCACGCCAGGCCTGTCGGCAACAGACAACTTACACCTGTGTCCTGGTTTCAGCTAGAGTTAATTTCTTCTCAGTAGCTGTTACAGTGCTGTGTTTTGGATCCGGAATGAGAGTGATGTTGATACAATGATGTTTTGTGTTTTTGCTAAGTCATGTTTCTACTAAACCTAGGACTTTTTCCTTGTCTCATGCTCTGCCAGTGAGGAGGTTTGCAAAAAAACTGTGAGGGAGCATAGCATGGACACGTGATCCAAACTGACCAAAGGGATATTCCACACCATAGAACATCATGCCCAGTATATAAACTGTGGAAAGGTAGCTGGAAGAGGAGCCAATCTGGGTTTGGGAAGGGGGGTCTGGCATTGGTCAGCAGGTGGTGAGCAATTGCATTATACATCACTTGTTTTTCCCCTTTTTATTATCATTATTATTTACCGTTATTATTGCATTTTATTTTCAATTATTAAACTGTTCGTATTTCAACATGCAAGTTTTACTTTGATTTTCCTCCCCATTCCACTGGGGGGGACTGGAGGGGACAGGGGGGAAAGAGGGGCATTGAGCAAGTGGCTTCATGGTTTTTTACTTCCAGCTGGCCTTTAAAACCATGACAACCTGTCTTAAATGGGGAACAGGATCTTTGTGCAGCAGTTAGCAAGGCTCATTAAAAGAGTTTTACACTATATTTGATGGGGGAAAGGGATGAAACCAGGCTCCCCTGAGAAAAGCCTGGTGGTAGCACTTGAATATTTAAGGGACAGTGTGTTAGCAGGGTCCTTTGGATTACTCCACTATGTGCTGAGTACACTAGAGCAAATTTTAAATGCCCCAGTCCTAATGAGTACAATGCCCTAGCCATTTCAGTGAAAGTAGGGGATGGGGACCTATGCATCAGCAAAGACACTAGGGTTATTGATGTGGTAGAAACCACAGAGGCACCTGAGAATGGTCACATAGGAATTAGGACATCTCCCCCCAAAAAGGTGGTGGGATCAATAGCCCAACTGAAGTGCATCTGTACTAATGTACACAGCATGGGCAACAAACAGAAGGAGCTAGAAGCTGTTGTGCATCAGAAAAACTATGTCACAGTTGCCATCACGTAAACGTGGTGGGATGACCCCCACCAAACCCAGGGACCCTAATTAAATCTGGAAGTTGGGACAGAGCAACACAAACTTCTAATCAATGTGATTGCATCATGCGTTCTCCCCTTTATTCCTCAAGATGTCTGGTTAAATACAGTTGAGATAGTTTACAGTTACAGGTGCACGCTAATTGGTACACAGTGTTAAAAGAATGCCAAACAATCTTAAAGGTAGCTACCATGATCTCACTCTAACTATCCTATCAAAAAAATATACACACCTTAATCTAATTTCTAACTGCGCCACAGGCTTCTTAACTTCTAATACAGGCCCAAAACTTGAGGCCCAAATTGGGATAGCTCAAACTTCATTCCAAAGAACATCATGTCCACAATCTCTACACCCCACAACTGGAGTACTGCAATGAATGGCTAAAAACTCTTCAGAAGGGACAGCTAAGGAAGGATAGGGAGTGGGGTAGCCCTATATATTAAGGAGTGTTTTGATTATCTAGAGCTTGATGACAGTGATAAAAGGGTTGAGTGTTTATGGGTAAGAATCAGGGAGAAGGCCAACACGACAGATATCCTGGTGGGAGTCAGTTATAGAGCACCCAACCAGAGTGAAGAGACAGACAAAATATTCTATGAACATCTTGAAGAAGTCTTGTGATCACTGGCCCTTGTNACAGGGTAGTCACAGATGCCGTTCCCATAACTTGGGGTGATAATGTGTATGAGCAGATGCTTCCTTTCCCGCAGCAATTTGCCACATTGGGAATTTTTGTTGAGATGTGTTAACCAGGATGTGCTAACCAGATCTCACCTCTACCAGGCTTGGATTTAGTGCCTTCCTGTTGTAAATTCCTCCCTTCTGTGCTTATCTCAAGTTCCTGCTGTGGTGGCTTATCTTATGGCAAGTTCTTTCTGTGGCCTTGACAGTGTTGGAGGCAGGCAACTGTGCTCTTTAAATCCTTACAGAAGGTTCTTGATCTGTTCTTTGTGAACAAAGAAAGACTTGTGGGTGATNGAACATCTTGAAGAAGTCTTGTGATCACTGGCCCTTGTTCTCATGGAGGACTTCAACCTACCAGATGTCTGCTGGAAATACAACAGAGCAGACAGGAAATGGTCTAGGAGGTTTTGATAATGTGTTAAAGGTGAATTCCTGACACGGTTCATTACTGAGCCAACTAGGGAAGGTATTGTGATCCGATTAGTGAGAGATGCCTNACAGTGTTGGAGGCAGGCAACTGTGCTCTTTAAATCCTTACAGAAGGTTCTTGATCTGTTCTTTGTGAACAAAGAAAGACTTGTGGGTGATGTCATGGTTGGAGGCAGTCTTATGAAAGGATAGTTTTCAATTCTCAGAAATGTAAGGAGTTGGGTCAGCAGTACTGCTATCCTGGAATTCAATGGCCATTTTAGGAGACTGAGAGTCCTTTGGGAGGCAGTCCTGAAGGACAAAGGAGTCCAGGAAGGCTGGAGGTGCTATTAAAAAGAAATCTCAAAGGAGCAGAAGCAGGCTGTCCCCATGTGCTGAAAGATGAGCTTGTATGGATGATGACCGGCCAAGCTAAACAGAGAGCTTTGTCTGGAACTCAGGGAGAAAAAGGGAGTTTATCACCTGTCTTGGGTTACAAGATGTAACCAAAAAACAAAGTATATATTCTATTTACCATCTGTTGGAATCAATTGGGGAGGTATTTTTCTTTATCTCTTCTAACTTGGGGAGAGAGGGGAAGGTGTTAATGGCCCAGCTATTAAAACCAGTTGGGACAGTGTTCTTTATCTCTTCCATGACCCATCCTCCCTCCAGGGGGATATCTGCTGTTAATAGGGCCATTTAAGGCTCACTCCATGACTGACAAAATTACATCATCCCATTGTGAGATGCTCCACTCAGTGGGAGGAGCCAAGCATTCCCACCTGGATAAAAACCTGGGACTCACAACACCAGGGCGGCTGGTTTTTCCACTGGATTCCAGAGAGACTGGACCCATCTCATCACCACTGGACGCTTGGAAGGAAACTACACACTTCTACAGGATCATCTCTGCCCCAGAAAAACCATATCTGTCACTCCAGGAGGACTTAACTGGACAGCTGCCAGCACTCTGACCAACAGGATGCCAGGACGTATTCTGACTCTGTCAGTGTTTTCTTTTTGTTTTGTTTGTGTTTTGTACTACTACATTTTTTTAATATGCCCAGTAAAGAACTGTTATTCCTATTCCCACAACTTTTTGCCTGAAAGCCCCTTAATTTCAAATTTATAATAATTTGGAGTGAGGGGATTTGCATTCTCCATTGAAAGGGAGGCTCCGGCTTTTCCTTGGCAGACACCTGTCTTTCCAAATCAAGACATCACCTTTAAGAAAAAGGGCAGTCAATTCAGGTCTACAAGGATGTTGAGAGGTTATGCAGGAAGAAAATTAGAAGGGCCTAAGACCAACTATAGCTTAATCTGAATACTGATATAAAAGACAATAAAATCTGTTTCTATAAATACATTAGCAACAAAAGCAAGAACAAGGAGAATCTCCATCCTTTATTGGATGTGAAGGGAAACACTGACAAAAGATGAGGAAAAGGTTGAGGCACTGAATGCTGCTTTTTCCTCAGTCTTGAATAAGAAGACCAGCTGTTCTCAGGCTACCTAGCCCATTGACCTGGAAGACAGACGGGAGCAGCGGAGGGCCTCCATAATCCAAGGGGAAATGTTTAGAGACCTGCTACACCTCTTAGACATGCACTAGTCTATGGGACAGGATGACATTCATGCAAGGGTACTGAGGGAGCTGGCCGAAGTGCTCACCAAGCCAATTCCAAACATTTATCAACAGTTCTGGCTAACCAGGGAGGTCACAGTTGACTGGAGGTTGACAAACATGATGCCTATCTAGAAGAAGGACTGGAAGGAGGATCTGAGGATATATAAGCATATCTGCCTGACCTTGGTGCTGGGGAATGTTATGGAACAGATCATCTTGAGTGCCATTATGTGACATGTACAGACCACCAGTTGATGAGGTCCAGTCAGTTTGGGTTTATCAAAGGCAGGTCCTACTTGACTGACCTTATCTCCTTCTATGACAAGGTGACCTGATACATTCTTGCACGTGGCCAGAGTGGAATAAGCCACGTGCAGATGTATCAAGTTTCTGAGGGTGTCTGCACCTCACAGAATGGCTTAAAAATAATGGCAAGACGGCTCCTTGGGTATGTTTTGTAAAGCAAAAGGTTTAATAAACTTAGAAAATAATAAACAATAAATGAATAAAATAGAAGCCGAGCACAGGTACTTACAGACATTGTACCCTGCTACCACACTCCAAGAAGCCCCAAGAAGCCTTACTCTCTGCCTTAAATACAGAATGGTTTAGGTAGGGTTTTTGGCAAACTGCCCAATAGAGAATGGCTACATTTCTGAAATACAGGTAAAGAGACCTATCTGTGTTTCTTTCTCGGCCTTGAGCCAATGGCTGCAAGCAGAGTAAAGAATCTTCTAGGGCTTTTCCTTTTAAGTCTTATGGTAAACTGAAATCATTTTTCCTTATGTGGAAAATACCTGTTTGGTTTAAAGCTGCATTACTACAGTGACCCACTTAGTGGACAAGGGAAAGGCTGTGGATGTTGTCTACCTGAACTTCAGTAAAGCCTTTGACACCATTTCCCACAGCATTCTTCTGAAGAAACTGTTAATGGCTTGGACAGGTGTCCTCTTCACTGGGTAGAAAAGCATCTGAATATCCGGGCCCAGAGAGTGGTGATGAATGGTGTTAAATCCAGTTGGCTTCTGGTTGCAAGTGGGGTTCCCCAGGGCTCTGTATTGGGACCGATTTTATTTAATTTGTTTATTGATGATCTAGATGATGGGATCAAGTGCATCCTCAGTAAGTTTGCAGGTGACAGCAAATTGGACAGGAGTGTTGATGTGCTTGAGGAAGGCTCTGCAGGAGTAATATGGACAGACTGGATCAATGGGCCAAGGCCATTTCTATGAGGCTCAATAAGGCAAAGTGCCAGGTCCTGCACTTGGGTCACAACAACCCCATGCAACACTACAGGCTTGAGGAAGAGTGTCTGGAAAGCTTCCTGGCAGAAAAGGATGTGGAAGTGTTGGTTGACAGTGGCTGTATATAATTCCGCGTGTGCCCAGGTGGCCAAGAAGGCTAACAGCCTCCCAGCTTGTATCAGAAATAGTGTGGCCCACAGGACTAGGGAAGTAACTGTCCCTTTGTACTCAGCACTAGTGATACTTCACCTCCAATACTATGTACAGTTTTGGGCCCCTAAGTACAAGAAAGACATTGAGATACTAGGGTGTGTCCAAAGCAGGGCAATGAGGCTGGTGAAGTGTCTAGAGCACAACTCTTATGAAGAGTGGCTGAGGGAACAAAGGTTGTTTAGTCTGAAAGAACAGGGGGCTCAGGGGATCTTAAAGGACTCTACAAGGACTTGAAAGGAGGCTGTAGCAAGGTGGATGTCAGTCTCTTTTCCAAGGTAAGAAGTGATATGACAGAAGTAAATGGCCTCAAGTGTTGCCAGGGGAGGTTTAGATTTGATACTAGAAAAAATTTCTTCACATAAAGGGTTATAAAGCATTGGAACAGGCTGCCCAGGGAAGTGGTTGAGTCACTACCCCTGAAGGCATTGAAAAGATGTGTAGATGTGGTACTTAGGGACATGGTTTAGAGGTTGCCTTGGCAGTGTTATGTTTGCACTTGGACTTGATCTTAAAGGTCTTTTATAACCTGAGTCAGTCTTTTAAGGTACTAGGAGTTTTGGGAAAGGCCAGTAAAATATCTACCTGTATTGACTGGTTTTGGTGGATGGTATGTGCTGAATAAATAGGAAGATGCTGTGAGTCAATTTCTCACAATATTAGCAGGAAGGACAACTTTTTTTGTTATCTTGTGCTATATATAAATGAAATAGCAATGCATCTCTTGGGTTGATCTAAAAAGAAATAAATTTGCTACCCTTATTCATGTCAGAAACATTGTTTACTTTAACATTTATAGAAGCTGTAATATAAAAACAAGCAAATTATGGGTGCACACTGAGGTAGTTTTCATTAGAAAGATTAGTTTCTTCTACGAAGAAGAATAATCTACAGCTGAACTTCTTGCATGGTCTACTAGGGAGTTCTGATAAACCATACTTGGCATGTCCTTGGATTAGTTTTCATTCAAATCCCATTAGTGATTTGAAAGATAAAATATAAGTATGCTTACAAAATTTGAAAGCATTTTGGGCTGCATACTTTTTCAAAAATAATTGGAAAGTACAGAAATATAATAAACAGAGAACACAATGTGACAACTATAATGAGCTTATCCTTCTGTCAGGAAAACCATGTAAAGTAGATGTTAATTTTGAGGACTCTTCCAGGCCTACTTATTTATGATGCTATTTTGTTATAGATATTACAGTGAGGGGGAATGCACTTTACATCTTTCACTGAAGCCTTCAGCATACAGAATAGTTCAGGAATAATTGGAAAACCTGTAGACTGACAATATGGACATTTTAATGCAAACTGTTGCTTTCTTTTTTGTATGAGTTAGCAACCTTTTTCCCAGAAATGTTAGTAAAATAAAATGCTGGAAAAAACTCAAATATGCTTGAGAGTTTAGTTAAAGCATAGTTTTGCATAACCATTTAAAATAATGATTTGGGATTGTATGGATAATGTTGTTTACTGCTGAGTATCATCTCCTGTTATTCTCCAAAAGAAGCTAGAATAAGATTTTTCTTAAAATGTATGAAGAGAATTGAACAGTGTGATAAATTCTTCTTGCTTCTGAGGGCTATGGTTAGCATACTTCATTAGGGGATTTGACTATCTACATCGTAGCAAAATTAAGTGTTAAGGCTCCCAATGGAAGAAATAAAATTCACCATCTTGTCAGTGAAGTTGTAACTTATTTGCTGATGTCCTGGGAAATTAAGATAATAGAAAGGAGAAGTTTCTTTTCTACCAAATCTTGTTCACCTTTTTTTATGTCACTGCAGGAGAGACATGTACTGAGTTAGTCCATAACTTTATAAATACAGAAAAAAACCCATCCCTGTAACACTTCTCACAGAAACAACATTGCATTAAATCCCAGTATTATCTTTTCCTCCTTAAAAATTATACTGGATTAGTAGGAAAATTCTGTATTTGCATTGGTTATGGAACTTGATTCAAGTTCATCAGATGGACAGATCTTACATGTCATAAAAACTAGGAGTTTTAATTCTTGGCTATGAATCCACAAGGTGTTAGAACGGATGGTCAGGGGCCTTTTCAACTTTGACAAAAGTAGGAAGAAAAGTTAACTTGTTTTAGAGGACAGGCAAGATTCAACCTTATGTTTGACTACTTTAGGAGGTGCAACTCTCATGCCCTAAGCTGAATTAGTATAATTTTTCATTTTTCCAAAAAGAAAAAAGAAATGCATTGTTAGTGATGCTAGCTGCTATTGTTGCTTCTAAAGGTCTTCTAGAAATAGTTATGCTTGTAGAGAAACCAGAGAATAGTTTTTAAATGCTTAGGTCCTATAAAAAAAAAACAGCATGAGAGGTAGATGTTTAGTTTCTGGAAACTCTGTCCAGATGTTCAGTGTATTCTTTGCAGCTGAAACATTCTGCTTCTAGAAGGGTATTGACAATATTTGAAGCATTTTTAATACCAGTAGTTCTTGTTGTTGCAGGTTACCCTCTATGTAGAGGAAAAAAGTCGTGTCTCAAACTTGAAGAAAAGTACTATTGGAAATGAGAAAATACTAAAGGATCAAATTCTCTGAAAACTTCAGCTGCAGAGAACAGGGAAGAGAGCAATCTGTAGTTAGTAGCCATATGCTTACATACGTGCTGTTTCAACAAAGCAATAAGTGGTAAGCAGATCTGAAAGAAGGATATGATAGCATCCCCATAGAAGGGAAATTGTGTCTATCTTCCTCTGTTTCTTATTAAAAAATCAGTGTGTACTTGGAATAGGAATGGATTTCCTCTCTGGCTATCTATAACTGACAGTCTAATTTACTAGCTTTAAATATAAAAGAGGAAAACCTGTTTCTTTGTGTTTTCTGCAAATATTGGTGATTCTATTCATTCTGTATACCTTGAAATTCTCAATTGTTTAATGTATGCAAAAGCTTATGTGTCATATTTGTTACTAATATTTTAACTTGCTTTCAGCTGTACTAGATAAAGTTCTTGGTGATTATAAAATGTGTTTCACCTTTTCGATTCGTAAGGTAAAATGGCCACCTGAATTACTGGTATAGTTCTTTTTGCGGTAAACAGTTGTGTATGCATGGAGGATACTTCTGCTCTAACACCCAGAAGACCTCCTCTCCTCCCCCTCCTTCTTCACTGACCTTGGTCTCTGCATGGCTGTTTCTTTCATATATTCTCACTCCTCTCTTTCAGCTGCTGCTGGGCAGCAATATTTCCCCTTCTGTCAGACATATGAGCAGCTTCTGGTATCTTCTCACAAAAACCATCTCTGCAGTACCCCCCCTCCTTTACTGTTTATTCTCTGTGTTTTCACTAGTGACCCACTGATTGAAGTCTGATACTTGTAAATGCAGTGCTGTTCATAGTCATCCCTTGGAATTGCATGTCATATGCTACTTATGGAGGCTACCACTCTTTAAGGACAAAATTCCACATTCATGTTGGGTATGAAATTTCCACTGGATTCTTAAGGCTAACAAAATATTAAGCCAGTCAGATGGAGATTAGGTGTCATGGCCATAATTTGTCAGCTACTAGAATATCTGGAATAATCTTTTGATTGCAGTAGGATTTATAAGTGCTTGAAAAAGTTCCTTCTTTGCAAACTTCCAAGAAGTAGAGGTTCAATTCTAGATATGAAAAAAGTAGTTCTTGATATCTGGGAAAAAATTACCCCCTTCAGTGCTAATTTCCAAACAGCTGAACTTTGATAGTCAATTTCAGTGATATGGCACTAGTGTTCTTGACCTGTTAAATCTTTGGGAAATTTCACATTTTACGGTTGTTTTCATATGTGGATTTTATTTATTTTAAGAATACCATGTGTACTTCTATCAATATTTGAGACAAAGATTACCCTTCATTGTAGGGTGCATAGAGTTAACTTCAAAATTGATCTCTCTCCCAGTAATACAAAGCTTTTGAAGATGCAAGTGCTAGTGAAATATCTCCAAACTCTGAGTCCTTGAATTGAATATAGTGTGATATTCCTATAATTTAGACTATTTGTCCAGGATCACAGTGTCAAATGTAATAACACTGTATTTTGGCTTTTTTCTTTAGAATCATAGAATCATCAAGGTTGGAAAAGGCATCTAAGACCACAAGTCCAACCTCCAACCTACCACTAGCACCATGTTCACCACTAAACCATGTCCTCAAGTGCCATATCCACTTTTTTTTGAACGCTTTCAGGGGTGGTGACTCGAACACTTCCCTGGGCAGCCTATTCCAATGCTTGACAACCCTTTCAGTGAAAAGTGTTTTTTTCTCATATTTAATCTAAACTTCCCCTGGTGCAACTTGAGGCTATTTCCTCTTCTCTTGTCACTTGTTACCTGGGAGAAGAGAACAACACCCACCTCATACCACCACCTTTCAGGTAGTTGTAGAGAGCAATAAGGTTTCCCCTGAGCTTCCTTTTCTCCAGGCAAAACAACAGAATCACAGAATATGATGAGTTGGAAGGAACCCACAAGGCTCATCGAGTCCAGTACCTGGCCCTGCACAGGACCATCCCCAAGAGTCACACCATGTGCCCAAGAGTATTGTCCAAAAGCTTCCTCAAATCTAGCTGGGTTGGTACTGTGACCACTTCCCTGGGGTGCCTTTTCCAGTACTCAACCACTCTCTGGGTGAAGAACCTTTTTCTAATATCCAACCTAAACCTCCCCTGACAAAACCTGAGGCCATTCCCCTGGGTCTTGTCACTGGTCACCAGAGAGAAGGGATCAGTGTCTGCCATTCCTCTTCCCCTCATGAACTTGTATACTGCAATAAGGTCTCCCCTCAGTCTCCTCCAGGCTGAACAGACCAAGTAATCTCAGCTGCTCCTCTTATGGCTTCCCCTCAAGACCAAGACGTGCTCCAGGCACTTCACCAGCTTTGTTGCCCTTCTCTGGACCTGCTTCAGCACCTCAATGACTTTTTTGAAGTGAGGGGCCCAGAACTGAACACAGTAGTCAGGGTGTGGCCCCACCAGTGCCAACTACAAGGGGACAATCACTTCCCTAGTCCTGCTGGCCTCTCTATTTTCGATACAAGTCAGAATGTCATTGGCCTTCTTGGCCACCTTGGCACACTGCTGGGTCATGTTCAGCCAGCTGTCAACCAACACTCCCACATCCTTTTCTGCTGGCCAGCTTTCCAGACACTCTTCCCCAAGCCTGTAGCACTGCATGGGGTTGTCATGACCGAAGTGTAGGACTTGGCACTTCACCTTATTGAACTCCATATGGTCAACCTCAGCTCATCGATGTATCCAATCGTTATGAACGAGAGTGTTTGAGATCACTTAAAAAATCATTGGCAAAAGTATGAGCAAAAGCAAGATCCCTCGAAGAGTCTTCCTACTCTCCAGCAAATCATCACTCTTGCCCAACTTTGTGTCATCTGTGAACTTTCTTAGGGTGCACTTGATCCCCTCATCCAGGTCGTCAGTGAACATGTTAAACAGAACTGTCCCCAGTACTGAGCCCTGGAGAATACCACTCATGACTGACTGCCAGCTGGTTGTAACTCCATTCACCACCACTCACTGGGCCTGGCCATCCAGCCAGTTTTTTACCCAGTGAAGAGT